>KZ308222.1:2944557-3025373 GCA_000376725.2 Ladona fulva | reverse complement strand
GGGGATATATATATACATATATATATATTGGGTGGATAATTTGCTCTGTAAATCGGGTAAATATCGACCGATATATTTTCAATACTGTTCCTTAGACCGGGCCTTTACCAAAATAATTAACAGTTCAATTTTTAGGAAATATTGCTGCTCAAGGCTAGTAAATGTTTTTGAAAATGTTCTCTTTTTGAAGTAAATTCCCGAAAATTTGATTTTTCTTGCGGCGAGGAATTGTAAATTTGATCAAATACTCTGGTTTCAATTGATGGCTTGTTTTCATTTTTAAATTTACTTTAGAAAGCCACACAAGGAATAAAAGCATTGCATTGGGACGTATGGTAATGTAAGTGTTTTGTTCTCATAGTTATTGCCACTCAAGAGCTATCATTTCGATTCTAAGCCAAATTGCCTACTTTTATGGCTTCCACAAACCAACAAATCGTTTCTTCAGTTACGAGATATAATATGAACTCAAGGTTGTTGGAGATAAGAAGCTTAGCGATTTTTAATCTGGTGACGGAGTCTGACGTACTGTAGTTTTACCTATGCGGGCCCACCTTTCTTAGTTACCATCTTAATATTCTGTTTGGACCCTGAAAAAATTGGGAATACTGCATGACGATCCTCAACAAAATTTGTTCTTGGGCTGTAAAACAGAACTTACAATTCCTTCACAGAGAATTTCCTTTAGAATAATAGCCATTCACGTCCAATTATATTCATTAATGTAATATTTATTTGACGTTTCAGTAATGGTTGAGTACTGAGTGAGAAAAGTAAAATCATTGCACCAATATTTCAGTTAGCTTGTTAATAGATTCTCAGGCAAAAAACAGCTGCCCAAATTTGAAATAGGTTGCTGCAATAAACGGCAAAACTCTAAAATAAATAGAGAGTGTTTTGAGTAATAATACTGCAACTGTACCAATTTTCCATCACGTAAAAGATTTTACTGTTCGACGGGTAAAGCATTTCAGAAATGCCGGAATTTTGAACGTATAAGTTGAGCCTTTTCGTATATCAGAATTTAACTTAATGAAGTTGAATTGAACATTATCATGGCTATTTCAAAAGACTGAACATAGTGGGCGATTCGTGTTCAAAAAGATATTTTTCCTCTCGAGCAATGGGCATTATATAATTTAAAACTGATTTTTTGCCTAATGAAGTCTTTTGAACAAATCTGATATCAATATATGATTAACGGAGGTCTTCACTTAGGTGAGTGAAATTGAAAAATATTTGGTTCCAACATCATTACATTATGACAATTATTGTACATTTATGTAGAGATAGAGAGAGAAAACTTGATTGAAGTTGAGGACTTATTAATAAACTGAATAGGCGGAACATTAACTAAATAGCAATGACTGAATAACTGCTTAGAAAATTATAGCTAAAAGATATGAATGGGGATTAGTAGAATCTAATCAAAGTACGAAAACAGAGTAATCTATGGTATCAGTTTATCGATATGTAACCTGAAAAATTGAAGTAATATACTGCATTTCAATTAAGATAAAATAGATTTAAAAATAATATTCTATGATATTAATGGAAATGTCATATAAATTATATGATTATATATTAGAAACGATAATAAAGGGAATAGAATTACATGGAAAATAAGAATCAAATAAAAAAGAGCACTTAGAAACAGCTGAATGACATTTATTGGCTTTTAATTCATTTTATGGCTAAAATATTCATTTACATATGTGCACTGAAAAGAGCATAGGATGAAGTAATTGAAAATCAAGTAGCGGGGGGAAACATGAGCACTAAGAAAGCTTGAAGAATTTTAGCACAGAGAAGATACGGATACCGACATGGAGAGATGATAATGCAAAGAATAAAGCACCCAAGAACTGATTTGAATCGTATCGTATGAAGCGTCAAACTATTCCACAGCAGTGTTGAAACGGTCTCATAGGAATTGTAGGGAATGAAAATACACCCTGAATATCGTTTGCAAGGATGTTAGAGAGTGAAATCTTTATCAGAACTATCCAAACTGGGAAATGAATAAATCATATTTATTCTTAAAATGTTCGCGTTTAAGGTATCTGATCACGACCAAATGTAAAGATGAATCAATCATTACAGGGTATATTTCAAAGCATGAATCACTAGTTTAATTGAATATCATGTGCGTTGCACTTACTCAGTAGATCAGTTCAATAAAAAAATTGTATGAGGGTCATTACGCTAATATGATCGATATTATAACATTTTGATTTAAATTTCCCAACGCTTAATTTTTAGAGATTCTTACATACTTTGCGAGGTGAGCCTAGGATATTGCGAACGGATTTTCTTTTCGGCTTCGTAAATCACATACGGGATTCATAATTTATAATCTCATTCTTTCACGAGACGGAGTTCGTTAGTTCTATATCAAAGGAACAGTACTAAACACAATTCTCTTGTGAACGAATTGATAAATATAGTTGCAATTTAGATTTATTGATAAAATGTTATTCGATATGTTAAAACTTATAATGCGTGAATTACATCGATAGCATTATGGAATTATGTCAATTTAATTGCATGATTTTTATCGAGATGTTAGCAGTTTTTGGAGATTAATAATCCAAAAAAAGGTATATATATANNTATATATTCGAACAAGTTATAGATATTTGTTGTATAGAAATAAAAAGAAGTAATAGTGATAAAGGATGGCCGGAATAAGACCGGTCACTTAATGCCAAACGAGTAAGTGGGTGTCTAAACGATGGTCCGGAGAAATTGATAACTCGCCAAAGAGATAAATGATAACATACAAAAGGATATATAATTAGAAATAAAAAATGAGAGAAGAATGTAGATAGGAAAGAATAATGGGGTGAATTACAGAAGGAATGGAATGAAGATGTAACACGAAGATTGGGAGAAGCGAGCAGTAGCGAACTTACATGGTGCGAGACCATTGGCGATTGGATTTTGCAAGGCCCTTTGACTAATAACATGGCTACAAATTTTTAGAGCGAATGAACATACCATAATAGGCTTAATTATCTAAATATATTACAGCATATGAGTATATCATCATCAAATACGTATCACTTTATATAAAAGATAATTCGCCTTCCAAACTACTACTTGCCTACTTTCTCCTTAAAAATTAGTTAACTATCAATAGATTTCGTTGGTTTTCAGTGAGCTTAAACTTCCAAATCTTACAATGACACAATGATATCTAATATTTAAAAATAGTATATCATGGGTTTTCTAAACAGGATGAGCGGTTGCTTTTTGTCTCATTACGAAATGTGGTGCTCCTTGAGTATCTTGTGCAAATTTAATTTCCTAAAATATAATGAAACAGACATAAAAATGCATCTCATGAAGCTGAAACCTCGAAAACAGCGCGATTCATTACCCGACGTTTCAAAAGTACTTTAGGAGAGAGATGGAACCGCAAGTTTTAGCCTGGGGATTCATTGTTTCACTTAAATTTAGAACGTACTCATTCTTACTTAACCAATGGAACTATAGGTAACTGAAATTGTAAATTGAATTGGATCATTTTCCGCTTGTTATTTAACGGCAAGTCTCATTTTGGGTAAAATTTGCAAAATAATTCCTTAAAAATAGAATATTTAAAACGGTAAATATTTTTGTGTAGTTTTGGTTTAAGTAATACCCGGAACTTTAAGATTCTATTTCATCCTATTTACACGAAATCGATTACAACTGAAACTATTCCCTATCCAAGTTATATAAGGCATCATTTCAAATGAATTAGTGCGTATATTTCTTACGTGAGAAGTTTGTGCGCTGTTGTGTATACGTGGACAGTAAAAATTGTTAAAACTTTTCAGTATTGATTGAAAGTGATTCCAGACATAACATCGTGATTTATTATAGGCTAATTTAAACAACATAATCGAAAAAAAAACGAAGTTACATTTGAAAGAAACGTGGAAGTTTGTTCCGGTTTAGTCAGAACGGTTGCCTGTACTTCTTTAATTCAAGAAATAGAAAATTTTTAATATTGAATTCTGCTTCAATACGTTCCTTTTTTTTACTTTTGCTGGGAAAAGTTTTTGAGGAAAATATTCAATAGAAATGAAAAGCAAAGTCAAGAGTCTTTGGCAAAAGGCATAAGATAAGAGTAGTCTCAGATATTTTTCGTTCAATTAGCTCTGAAAAAAACTGCCAGCGGGAAAATTTCTGAGAAAAGTTAAAGAACAGTTATATTTTGGAAATTACATTAAATGTATCAAGGTTACGGTAGCCTAGGTTAAATACGAGACGTTAATGCTTTATGAAAAATGTTTGTAAGAACATGTATGAATCCATAGTGTACTTTCGCATTCACTAACCTGCACAATAACATCTTAACTGTCAAGAGGAATATTCGAGGGATTTTCCTTAGCCTTAGTGAATTCTAAATGGCGACATTTCTCATGAATCTAATTATTCGAACCTTTCATAATCTCTAAATGTGTTCTCCATTACTGATTCCGGGGCTTGTATTCCTAGTTTTGCTATATTTTAGAATAACATTTTGTGATGGATAGTTTCGAATTTCATGGATTTCTTCATTGTATAAATTTAAACCACACATGTTAGTCAGCGCAATAAGAATTATTTACTTATTTTAATTGATAGCCACATTATATCTGTAATACAAGAAAATATCCATCGTTGATACGGAAAGAATTATTCAGAGAAAACATACAATCAGAAATCAGAAAAGAGAAGTCAATGTTCTATTGATAAACACGAAATTTCTGGAAAACAATTTTTTTTAATTTAAAATTTAAAATAGTAAATTAAATTTTACTAATTTATTTATAGTTTTATTAGTTTTTGATAGTTGTTTCGTTTACACTGCGATAATCATGTAATGCATTTGGCTATGTCGTTGAGAAAAAGGTTAGCCCTCGAGTTTTAAAGGTAATTCCATTATTAAATAAGATTTCCATGCTTGGAGATTTAGCTGTCTTTGAATTGCTTTAGTGAATTAATGATGGCTGACAATGGCTTGAAGTAGGCAGTATTCATTATTCAAATCCTCTTTTTTCATGCTCTCATTAATAGAATTAAGGAGCGTCACGTTTCGATTTGGATTTTTTATGAAATTCATGAACACTTGCATCTCAATGCGTAATTGGAAAGAGCTAGAATTACAGCGAAACGAAGAATTTACTTCATCCAGATATTGGTGTAGCGTTTCAGGTACTTTCATTAGTATAATTGGAAGTCCAAGGTATTTATTTAAAAAATCGGAGAAGTAATTACTTCGAAATTTGTTGACCATTTATAGATCAACTTATTCAAAATTTTGATAAATTAGTGGATGATACATCATGTTAATTCTTAAGTGTCCACTTACCATGCTAATATTAAATGTTCTACCCTGACTTATTTAACATATAAATCTTGAAGTGATTTATAAAAAAATCACCCTTCTATTTTCTGCGCGGAAAGTTTAGCTCAGTGAACATTTAATATTGTTAATAAATTGGATGACTTAATCTCAATCAGCCAATTGCAAAATTGGAGTCTGTAGATTACAAATAGGGGTCCGCGAAATTAATCTGCGATGATCTGAAAGTCTGGAATGGCAGCTAAGCAGAAATTTCAATTCGATTATTCAAGTACGGTACAATCAAATGTTACTGCATTCACTGTATAAAATACGAAAGAGAAGGTATGCGAATGTACTCAAAAATTTATAAATGCATTCATGAAGCCGAAGCTTTAGAGATATAATGAATTTAGATAAAATGGTACATTTATTATAACTTTTTTCAATCTATTAAATTCGTGCAACTAACAGTTTCACCAAATATGGCGAAACTGTTAGTTATTATAAAGAATGTTAATGCTCGACTACAGAATTAAACCTTGATACAAATAAACATTCATCTACATAAGGTATCTTACACGAGAAATACGCTACTATTCACGTCCTTTTACGGGATTGCGATTTCATTCAACGATATTTTTGAATGCTGGAAATGTGGCATGCTTGAGGGACATTGATCCAATTCGGCAGAACTACTCATTCCTTTCATTTACGCCCTTACACACTCTTTTGCTCGAACTTCGGTCTAATTCCGGTCACAACGATCAGGGAGAAATGACTTTCACCTTACTCACGTTCATTCATTCGTACGAAAAAGAGAGAGAGAAACATGCTGCCAGCTGTATTAGGCTGCTCTCAAAGACCTCTCCGAGGGATTACATGGACTTAAGGTGCTTTTTGAAACACTCGCCTCTGCAGTTGTGCACTTTCTATAGCGCGATTCGGCCAATTACGGACATTATGACTCTGAGACGCTTCGCTACTTTTATGAAAATTGCGGTCTCGAAGGATTTGTTTTGAATGTATTATGTTATTATGGTTACATGATTTTTATAAATGTTCTATGTGCGAGAGGAGTGAACATCGTTCATATTACTATTGTTGTATAGTACAGATATTGAACATGCTTCGAAGTTATTCTCGAAATATATGATATGCGGAGTCTAATAACTCATTTAAGTGTGCTTGTTTTCGCATAGTGAAATGCGTTTATCCTGACTTCGCTACTCTTGTGTATTACTTCTCAATATTCTCCTCTGACAACCATTTTTACTGCTGTCGTATTGCGCAAGGATTGATAATGTACTGAAATTTTATGATACTGGGAACATTATCAAATTCAGGAAGAGTAAACACACGTGGGCTCCTATTGAAGTATGCTTATTTTCGCATTATCTACATTTATCCCGAATTCGCTATCGTTCTTAAATTTTTCTTAATACCTTCATTTTTAATGCTGTCGTATTATCCTCCGGATAACCAAATTGGTAACGCGGTCTGGTTTGGTGTAAGCGGTCCCGGGTTCGATTCCCGCGTCACAATTAAAAAGTGATCAGATATCGAAGCACCATCATAAGAAGTGCTAGTGCTGTTATCGTATGGTACAGGTATTGGAAACGTATTAAAACTATGCTATTAATTCCATGATGGAAACATATTCAGTTCCGATTCCCTCTCTCGTTCGTGGGATGGTTAGGATGCTACCAATAACACCAGAGTCCCGGGTTCGAGTCCCAGCTATACGGGTTTTTAAGGGTAAGGGAATGGATGCCTGTGTATGGATGTGTAAGGGATGGATGCTTGTCTATTTTTGGACTGTAATTTTCCAATGAATGAATGTTTGTGTGGGTAATATCACGTGGACTGTCACTGTTTATTTTCGCATTGAGGAATACGTATATGAGGAACCCATATTTCTCTTCTATTCCTTATAACTCCTTAATATTCTGTATTTACCCACGTTTATTCGACCCACTAGCTTTTCATATCCGTACACCCACTTTTTCCACCTTCGCTCACAACCGCGGCCCTATTCTCCCATCCTCCTTATGCCAATGCATTCTACTAATCAGACCTCTTCGCTTATCTACTCTTCTTCCTTCACCGATCCATCTTCACCCCTCCGTCACCACTTTCCCTCTCCTCCCTGTCTATTTCTCTCTTCCCATTCCATTTATCTCCTCTCCTATCCCTCCCCTGTTTCCCTTCTTCCCTGCGCCCACGAGCCAGACACGATCGATCTACCCGTGCTGCAAAAACTCGCCACCCCTTCTTCATGCACCTTCCTCCCTCTTCCCCAACTCCCCCCCTCGTCTTCCCCCTTTTCTCTTCTCACACTCTTCTCCTCTCTCTCTTCTCCCCCGCGCGCACTTTGCCCCAAACATCCGCACTGCCCTCGTCCTTTCCTTCGTCCCTGTGTTCTCACTTCACACCGTTTCATTTCATCGCCTCTCTCCCTTTTTAATACGCAAACTTCGGAATGACGTGCCTCTTCTCGCTTTCTCTCCGATCGAATACGTTAGAATTTTTTTCGCGCGAAACACCCGTGAAAGATGATGTGCTCCTAAATCTTCTTTCTCAATTGAATTTATATCGTAAAGATTTTTGTGACTCTCGGAGACTTGTTTTTAATGCTTGAGAGTTAAGTACTTTGGTGTCTGTTCTGCAAACAATGGCCGAGGGAGATGAGTTCCGTTTCGAAAAAAGCAGAAACACATCAATGTACGCTTAATTGAAGACGAAAATTTTGGCTCCTTTTTTAGAAGATTACGTAGTGAAAGCGAGGAATGAAGTTTTTGTTTTCTCACGCGAGATCTATGGCGCGGGTCGATTTGCTTGATTACAAAATATCTTCCTAGTATTTTCATTTTTGTTTTGTGTCCGGTGGTATTATTTCTCAAAATTCTCTTCAGTTTCATTCTTAATTTTGTATTTGACTTCTAAATAGATTAATGGATTATTTACTGAATGATAATTTGACATAAGTTGTCCCTTGTCTTAAATATTTAGCCTAGCTTGTTGTTTTTTAGTGCGATACAAACTATCTTAAGATAATTTTTCCCTTATAATATTATAGTCATTTAAAAAAATATTCCCACAAAAGCAACAAACTATCTTAAGATAATTTTTCCCTTATAATATTATAGTCATTTAAAAAAATATTCCCACAAAAGCAACAAACTATCTTAAGATAATTTTTCCCTTATAATATTATAGTCATTTAAAAAAATATTCCCACAAAAGCACATGACAGTTCTCTATTCTAACTTCGGATGGAAATATTATACTCTTAAGGAACAATTTGGATGTTTGAAAGATCAGATTTTAGATAAACGAAGAGATTTTTCAACTTTGAAAACTAGAAACGTAGGCTTCTATATCTCAATGATAAAGAGAAAATTTGAGAATTTTCTTAGGTGCGGAGAGATGACCACTAATTTAAAAAGAATTTAATAGTTTATAACACATTTTTAGGTATGAAAAGTTACTATATGTCCCTGGAACAAACAATTTGTTAATTTTAAAATACTACTATCCATATCCCTTGGTTGCGGCTCTTTTTTCACAACCTAAAAGTTATGTTGGCGTAATTTTTACGTTTATTTCTGAAATATTTCTGTCGCCATCCCGAAAGTGCTCTTACGAATCACCCTACTCATTAGTTGAAAATATTACCGCAACGTGTATTATATAAGCAAATTCAGTTCCAGAAGTAACAGGATTTCAATCATGATGTTGGTAGTAAATTACTAGCTGACTTTATCACTGAAATTTTCTCTTTGTAATAACAATTCTTTCAAGAATTTAGTCGTCAGATATTTTATTTTTGAATTTTGGGGGCACTTAATATTGTGAATGTGTAATCTGCTCTCCTTTCAGACTTTTTCACACTTTGTAAGCTCTCATTTTTCCAAACATTTTCTTCTCGTCAAACTCGCAAATACTCTCAGTTAACAAATTTTCTCCTCCTCGCGTCAGTCTGAATAATTTTCTCCTTCTGCATACAGCAACACTTATATCGCTTTCATTCGAGACGTCCATTACATTTATCGCGAGGACATTCAAAGATCGCTTTCTCTCCAGCAGACCTAAGTCATCATCATTTTCTCCCTCGTCGTTGAGGTCTACAGTTCTGTCCTCCACGGGTGGAAATTCTTTATTTTTCATGTTTCCCTCGCGCTTTCTCCATTTTTTCAGGGTGTTAAACTTTTTGTGGTTAAAGTATCAGTCTAGAAGGAGGAAAGCTGGAGTCAATTGGTAGCGAGGGGCGTGGATGAGCGCGTAATGCGGGCCTTGCAGCAGAATGGCACTTGGTGTGTTTGTATGTTGGGAAGGCGAGAGGATGTGTGCCGTGGGCTAAGTTTAGATTCTAAATCTTTAGGAAGGTGTATATGTGTGCGCGCGCTCCACGTAAGAAGAGAGGCCGACTATCTTACCTTTCCCTTATGAGGAAGAAGAAAATGCTCGCAAGTGCACGGTGAGGAATTTCAACGGTTCAGTCTGGAATTCCCCTCGGTAACGAGGAATCGGTCGGAAAAGAAGTTGAGAAGTAGGTGTGATATTTCATAAGTTTCATTGATGGATGTGGAAAGATTGGAGGGAATGTTGGGCTTCCTGAGGGAGCCAATTTTTATTCGAGAGGATTTTATCAGGCTGTTATTTTCTCTATTGTTTTCCTTAAAGGGAGTTAGTTAGACGAATTAATTCAAGCGATAGCTGCTGGGATTTTCCATGGATTATTGAAAAATAGTCTCCTTCCATGGCTTATTGAATAATCTCACTCCTGAAATCGGTGAGAGATAGGAATTTCAAAGGCAAGGAAGAAACGGAACTTAGTAAATGAGCAGTTTCAATTTATTTTATTGTATGTGGATTTATTAATTTTAATGTAAACTATAGTTTGTATCTGAAGCAGAAAAGGTTCATTTATGCTCGTTTGACAGTTAAGTCGGAGATTTTTGAATGCAATATAGTACGTTAAGTTGTCGATATGTAGAGATTTGACAAATGTCAATGTCAGACATGCTATTGATATAGATTTCGGCAAAGAGTTCAGAAGGAATTTCATATTACACATATTAAAATTTTCTGGATTAATGCGATAAGGTGACATTTGCACCTGAACTTTAAATTAAAATAATGTACATAATTAAAATAATAGTTATTTTCTCAAAAATTTAAACAGTAGTAACATTAACCGGATTCGAGATTGTTTTGATTCCTTTTAGAATACTTAAGCGATTTTTTGTTTCGGGATGAATTTAAAGAGATGTACTTTCGCCTAGGCTCTTTATTTGAAGAAATTCAAACACATTCTTAACAGGTGATAAAAATTATTAAACATTTATTCAGAAAAATTAGCATTTATACTCTACTATTTTTTCAATTTCTTGATTGGAAGGTAGATAATTTGAAACTAAAAGCAATTAAGGGCATGTTTAAAAACATAAGAGCATATAAAATTTACTTATTACACCGAAAATAAATTTTCGCTCCTTGTCCAAACCATGATTGACAGACAATGCCAACCCACTCTCTTCCCTAGCTTAAAAAGTAAACAAATGAGAATAATAGGTAGTGCATCCTTATACTACATTCAATTCCACACCCATGTCATATTAACATCTCATCATTCTTGTCACACACGAAACGTTCAACGGTCGGCATTATTTTCCTCTTTCAATTATTAAGGAGAGGAAAGACCGTTCTGAAAATTCACCCCTATTCACAAGGACGGCAAATATCAGGTATCTCGGGCTATTTATTTTACCCAATTTGGCAGAAAGCCGAGGCAGTTGAAAACTCGGAGGAATCCCTTCCAATGCGGTATGCAAATTGCCCAAACCGTCGGCAAGAGTGAGGGATCACGGAATCTCTGCAGTCGGCGTGAGTTAGGAAAGTGTCGGAGAGAGGGGAAGAGAGAAGGAGAGACGCCTCTCGTCAAACGGGCTCTTCCTACTTTTTCCCTTCGCTTCCAACCCGCGGGCTGTTTATTCAACGCAGTTCTGTTTGTCACCTCCACTCTTTTGTCCTTTCTTCCTCTCGCTACTTTTCCTCTTCTTCCCGGCCGCCTCGCGGGAGAGGTGCCGTAGTAAGGACAAAGATCCACATCGATGGCGCGAAGAAGGGAACCCAAAATGAATGCAACACACAAAACCTCCCTTCTCTTCCCTTCCGACTCACCTCTTAACATCCATGAAAAAAAAGGAAAACGGCTCGAGGCTCGCGAAAAAGAGGCAAAAAGCGCGCAAAGCGAGCGGTGCCGCTATGGAAAGTGATCTTCCTCCCCGCGCGCACTCTCTCCCTCACTGTGCTTTTGCGAATCGCGACTGGATTCCTTCTGGATTCCTCCCGGATCCCCCCTCCCCCCGCTCTTCACGCGTCGCAAGTGATGCAAGTACTTCACACGCGGCGGCGTTGGTGTGGGGAGAGGGAGGATCATTTCGCACCAGGACTCGGGAAAAAAGAGCGATTTCCCAAAGTGGGGGGAGTTTCCAAGGAATCGAAGAGGGAGAGGAACCCTGAGCAGTGGGAAGTTGCGAAAGTGAAGCTTTTTCCAGTCCTCACTTACAGTTTTCAAACGGAGGCTTCCCTCTCAAACGGCGTACGTCTAGGGCATCCCCAAGAGCCAACTAAATTGCAGGAGTGCACTTTGTGTAGAATGAAGGGATAGGACGAGGAGGGGGCAGAGGTCGCGTAGGGAGGTGTGGGCGAGAGCGGAGATTGTTGGAGTGCGCACCGAGTGAAGTCCCAGGCACACAACGAAGAATTCTCGATGAAAATTTCACGAGTTCTGGCGTTGTTGAGGATTCGGACGGGTTTTGTACGGTTGGGACGGACTTCAGCGTGTTTGGCGAAGGTCGCTTCGAGGATGAGATTGTTGCTCTCTCCCACGCCTTGTTCTAGAGATTACTCGGGTACGGTCGCTACGGAGGAAATGTTTTCTGCTCGTACGAAAGCATTCAGTGTAATGTTTGGACAACAGCTCTTTCGGCGATTACTACCATTCTATCAGAAGCGCCTTTGAACTGAAGTGCTTTAGCTCCTCAACGAAAGAAACTCCTCCGTTTTTGTAACAAAATCATCCGAAAAGGCTAATTTCAAAGAATGAAATGAACAACATTTTTGTAATTTACTCACCGTTGAAATTAAAACTAAAGCGGTGGTTCTTTCAGACTCCAAAGTGCGTTTAGATTATCTGTTAGTTAAATAAAAGGTGAATAGATAAAAATATCGCCTTAAAATAAAATAATGGAAAGAAAATCAGAGGAATGGATTAAACAGGCATATATTTCCATTTTATTGGAATTAGACCAATGTAAATATCGCGAATGCTTGAGAAAATTTACAAATAGCGAAAAAATTCAATAACATTTTCGAAAATTAATATTTTGCGTAGAAAATTTCAGTTTTGGTAGCAATTATTACATATATTTAAAACATTATTGCGATTACGTAAGTTATGAAATAGGTATCTGTAAACTTAGTGAGGCACTATAAAAGCGGGTACTACATTGCATAAGGTGGACCTGTTGCGTTTTCTGATGTTGTAAAATCGGAACTAAGATGTTAAGGTTAGCAAACGCTCTTATTTCGTAGTTATTGCTGCTTAGAATAATGTAAGAAAGGCCTTTACCGAAGGTAAATTTTTAGCAAATGTGTCACAGCATATTTTAGGGTGAAGAGGAAGTTATGATGATCTTTCACAAAAGGTTTATTACAGCAATCTATTTATATCTATTCATTTTACATATGGAAAATACATGAGCTTGAATTCAACGGCAGAATTGGCCGTCAAGGGTCCTGATGCTTCATTACTACATCTTAGAAACACATCTTACAAAATTTTTGTATATTTTCTTAAAATTCTTGAACTTTGAATCAAAAGCAATATTTCAGCGCAAGCATAAGAATATTTATATAATTTTACTCATTTTCTCGTTTTCGCAAGGCTATTCTTTCCAATTTGATTTTGCAAAAGAAACAAACCCTGCAAGCGATTAAAATGAACTTTACATGCATTACTTATGGAAACGCTTTGACTCGTTTGGGGTCGAACCGGGGAAACTTAGGCAAATAAAAAAAGCCTATTATCAGTGCAAAGAAGACATTTAAGAATTGATTATATAAAATTAGAAAATTCGACAACTTCTGATCCCCAGTTTCGGGCGAGCATATACGCATACACACATTGACTTTCTACTTTCTATTTAAAATATTAGAAACGCAATAATAATTTTCCTCAAACGTACGGAGATATTATTTTAACAACACGCACACGCTTATTAAACGTCTATGGCGGTAGTATGCAGTGATTTAAAGGTATCTTAATGACTGGAGACTATTGTCCTATAAATGATTTTGCCGGTTTTATCTTCTTTTAAATAGAGGGAAGTACTGAATCCTTAATACTGAAAAATTTTCTCCTACTCTATTCCCTTTGCCACATTATATTGTCATATTATATTACCTCTCATACAATGGAAGATTTTCTACCAAAAATCTGTATGCTAATTTTGAACTTCCTACCACATTCGTCAAATATCTATGGTGTCAAAACTCCCTTTCCCTTACTTGCATCCCAATTCATAACTGTGAACTGTAAAATATTTATCAAAGACTTCGTTCTAATACTTTGTGTCCTGTCTGTAGAGCTTAATAGTTTTGATGGATTTTTAGCGATAGAATGGCGTTGAAAATAGTTAAAAATTTTGACAGTTAAGTTGTTTAGACAAATTTGACAGACATTTTCAAGTTTATTAATTCGTAACTCTATTTTAGAACAAATTCTGAATTTTAACTGAGATTTAAGATCTTGTGAAGATTTCATCTTTGGATTTTGATAATTTGATTACATATTTCAAGATTTTCTAAAATGTTAGTATTAGCGGTCGAAATGAAGTGCTGTATCTGATAAGTGCAAATCAGTTAGAGGGTTAATATCCGTATTGGTTGATAATATTTTAAGGAGGAAGAAAATTCAAGATGTGCTAAAGCGATGGGGACGTGCCTGTTTGCATTTCATGATTAGTAACTCTAATTAGCGCTTATTATATTTTAAGCACTCCAGAAGCCACGAAAGATTCCATTCTAATTTCCTTTGACGTTTCTTTGGGTGAATGCCATGATAAAGGTTTCATAAACGATAATTCCGTAATAGTTCTAAAAACGAGTTTTGCTTTTATTGGCAAATCTTAAGGTCCGTTAATTCATAATCATCTTCGAGCTCTTTAAGGCGAAGAATATGTCTCCTTAGACATATCTGAGCTAAGCGAGTTTTTCCTTTCTCTAATTTTAAGGAAGTATACTATCCCCCTTTTATATTATCGAGAGACGATTGAATTCCGTTTACCTTGCCTATAAATATCCCCCCTTGTGATGTTCCAGAACACTCTAATAGATAGTATCGCCAAAAGTAACGTAAGCTAATACTGCGATTAATTACTCCCCTAAACCTAAAATATTTCGAAACACTAAGTAATAAGAAACTGAAGGAAGAAACTTTTTCACAATGATATCTGCTCGATTATTTATTTAGAAACTTAATTTGTATTTTTGTATTTAATTAGAGCATCCTACTTGGCATTTAATCTCTTTGACGATTAGTTTTTAAAGGTCGAATTAAGGTTGATTAATTTAGAGTAATTGCTGTCGGTAATGAAATTAAAGTTACCCATCATTCCGAAACTCAATGATTAAAAGTGAAATTAGTCGACCAACTCTAAAATGTAAATTTCCACTTGGCCAATTGTTTAAGAATTATATTACCTTTTTACTCTCACGATATTAAAGTAGTCAAGTTTTTTAAATAATGGAACGAATTATTTTAATAGGTATATTTAATCAGGCATAACTCATTGTAGAGTTATATAGAATTTGATATTTTTCGGTATTTTAAGCTTAAATATTTCGTAGGTAAAGAAGTTAGTCACTGATCGGACACGTACTGAAATAAGATAGTCTAGTTTATATAACTGATGACTCAGGAATAGAGAAATGGTGATGTTCAAAGGACATCCATAATATGAACTTTCTTTGTAATCAATACAAAATTTTAAATAGGTAACCTTAATGTCGAGTAGTTTTGTATTTAATTTTAACATTTAAGTTTGTATCTCCTTTAATCATTTTGATTCCGGTTTAATCAAATTTCTTTGCCCTTCTTGTGAATCACTGTTAAGTACACGATTGATTAAATTCTGGTTGTGTTGTTTTTTTGGTAGAAACAGTATACTGATAACTTTCGTACCCCTTGTATGGATGCAACCAAAATAACGAGACTCGATCGCGGCAACCGGCAAAGCAGTAAGCTGTACGTTTATTTCCGACTATATTTGTTGACAAATAATTGTATCTACTTTAAATATATCGATAAAAATATTTCAGCTTTGAGGTCGTTTGGCTCTTTAGTCTCAAGAAATAAAAACAATCGAATTTTCAAATATTCATCTTAAAATAATAGGTCAATGTTCATAATATTTTAGCACTTCGTGAGCGGTTTCTTCCAGAGTAACTTAAGATTTTCCTGAACTGATTTGAAATTGCTGATTTTTAAAAATGCTAAAATTTTACTAGTGAAACTAAAATTTTAACCTTTGCTTTGTAGTTTGCTTGAGCAATCAGCTGAATTAGATAGCCTTAACATCATACGTATGAAAAAATATGTTTTATTTTGGCAATTCGGAAGGGAAAATTTAAAATGCATGTAAAGGAGGTAAAAGAGAGTAAGATATGTTAAAAAATATCACAATAATTGAAATTACATTACTATGATCTCATTAAGTAAGTTTATAACAAAGAAAAATCTAGAGGCCATCATACTAGTGAATTAGCGTTAGAAAGCAAGGCTAATCATTTCTGAAACGATAATCATGGAGTATCAGAATGATTTGGATCCTCTTTTATCCTCAAAGAAATTTAGAAGAATTATTTGTATCGGTAAATTATGCTAAACCTTTTTTCCAGTGAATAGCAAACCTACATATATTGAAAAAGGTCAGATTTCACTAAGGTTTCTTATTGTGTGATTCAATATATCCTCATCACGTCTCATTGCGAATGCTCCTTTATCCAAACTTAGATATACGAGTACGATCGATATAAAGTGTAGAGTAATACATTGCTTTCCTCTTTTCCAAGTAATCTATGGTAGAAGAGCTCCCATTTGAGACTGGTATTTATGAGATTACGCCAATGCAATGAGGCTACGGAATTGGTGCTCGAAAGAAATTATATGACAAGAGAGGATATGTTTGATTAATTTTCGTTAGTCTACGTATGAGAGAGTTATGTAGCTCCATAGATTTATCGATATAATTTTATTAACAATCGAGGAAATGGATAAGGATGGTATTACACGAAAAGTCGTGCGGCTAGGAATATTCCCGAGAAGAAACGGACATGAAACTGTGTGATTGGAACTCGAACCCGGGTCTTCCGTTTTCCGGGCGAATGCTCTAGTCTATTAATAAAATAGGCTGTATTGGTTCGATTGAAATAGCTATGCTCTCATATACATATAAAAGTATGCCCGTCGAAAATAATTTTGTATTTGGTAGTTTATTAGGATAATGCCCCATTCCGATCCCATCAGCTCGCACGCTGCCGTGATACATTGTCTAGCTACGTCTCAAATACTAAAAATGTACTAAAAATCGACTCAGGAAAATGCATCGACACTAAATAATATTAAACTCAATATATATAATATTAAACTCAATATATGTATAATACTAAACTGTATAATATTAAATAACTATGTATTAAATTTAACTAACTATAAAGGTATAACTTAAAAAAAAATCTAAACTCAATGAATCTTCGAAGTCTTAAAGTATGAAGTTTTGTAAAATTAATGGTAAGCTTGCGGTAATTTTTAACTGCTCTTCAGCAATCACAAGACTGCTATTCATCCCATTTAATTGTCTTCGTTATTATTATCATAGATATAAAGTAGAAAATTTGTTCGTCTAAAACTCAAGAACCAGAAGTTGCTCTACTTTCAAACTTTAAATATTGTAAAATATCTTTCCCGGATAGATAAGAGGTTGCTTTTTATTTACCTAAGTATCCTATTTTTGACCCTAGACAAATCAAAGCCTTTCCCTTAGAAATACATGTTAAGTTCACTTTTATCGCTTGCAGGGTTTATTCCTTTTGCAAAATTTGATTAGAAAAAATAGCCATACTACTGTAGCTAGATTGTATTGTATTTTAAATATTAAATTAGAAAGAATAGACGTAGATTGCAACTATATTACATTTGCTTATATGTACTTAGTCAATGAAGGTGGTAGGGTCCGAATAGGTTGTAAATTATCGAATGTAAATAAATATATCGAAAGTTTATAAAAGCAGATTAAAGGAGGACCCAGGTAATCATAAACTTATCCCATTAACTTCGCTGTCCGGCAAAGTAATCGAGCATATCGTTGTTAGCTCACTTTTGAAGTTCTTAGTTAGCAGTCGTTTCCTCAGTAAGAACCAACACGGTTTTCTTAAGGCCCGATCGTGAGACTCAACTTGCATTATTCATTCACGACGTTTTAAAGTCTGCTGAGAGGAAAAAGCAAGTGGACACTATTTTCTTTGATTTCGGAAAAGCTTTCTACTGAGTCCCTCCCTTAATTTTCGAATTAACATTAAAAGTAATCGACTGGGTCAAGGATTTACTCTACGATATGGAACAACAAGTGAGTTAGGACAAAGTCAAAGTTATGAGTACCTTAGGTGTACCTCAAGGTAGCGTAATCGGATATGTATTCTTCCTGATTCATATTAATGACGACAATGATAGCAATATAAGGGTATTTTCGGATGATTCGGTAATATATAGGGAAATATCAAGCGGCCAATATAGCACTTTAATATCAAACGATTTAGGTCACATTCAAAGGTGGTGTGAGAAATGGCAATTAGATCGTAATGTAAATAAATGCTCTGCAGTTAATTTCTTCGGAAGGAAATAATCACGTCAGAGCTACCCGTAAAAAATTAGTGGAATGAATATAAATGAAGCCGAGTCACGTAAATACCTCGGAATCAATTTTAAAAATCACTTAAACTGGAGCACGCATCCGAATAATCTGCAATAAAGCACCTAAAAACTCGGTTTTGCAAAGCAAATTGTAAATAGATTCGATGAAAAGTTTACAGAGCGATGTTGCTTTACCTTGGTGAGTCCCCACCTGGATTATTTGACAAGTATATGGGATCCAGCGGATGTAACGTGTACCCGCAAACTAGAGAAAGTCGATCGTAAGAAGATCGAATCTCCTTGCAGCGCAAGGAGACTCGATTTGTCAAAAAATACTACGACAAGAAGCATACATTACGAAAATACTTTCAGGTTAGGAATCCTTGAAAGGAAGGAGATTAGAAGCTAGGCTGCGATTACTTGATACATTTGCGAAAGATCTAATCGGTATTTTGCGACCCCCCAGATACTTCGGCCAGTAGTAAGTAAGTAGAAAAGTAAGAGAAATACGAGATGCGTCGAGATCGCACAGTAGATGCGATGACAAGTTGTTTTAGGAGCTCATTCTTTCCGCGAGTGATACGCTACAACGATAAGGTGGCTCGAAGGCTTGGTGTTTACACCCCCTGCCACACGCCGAAAGGAGCATTGTAGGGTATTTTTGTAGACATAGATGAAACAAAATTCTTTTGGAAAATGTGAGAGAAAAAATACAAATTTTCTATCGGAAGAAATTAGTGAGTCTATCTCTTCTACCTCTTTTAATAGAAAAGAAATTAGAAAATTCATCATCAAATTTTTGGGGGGTTGTAATTCGACGCCTCGCGTTACTTTCATTCTTAGGTTTTAAGCAAATATTAGAGTATGATTTAAAGTTTTACACCGATCAATTAAAAATAAAAGCCGGAGATAACTTTTTATATTAACGTTTTCTATCAATACGATATTGCCTATTCTATTACTTGACGTACGACAATTCATTATCTACAGCAATGATGATATTTTAATAACCTCTTTCTACCTCTTCTGTAAATATCTGCTTCCAAGTATCATACTGAGAAAAATTCATAAGCTGCTAAACAGAATATGACGCGTGTATTGTATTTCTTATTTATTTTATCATATATTGTGGTTTGAGAAAGTAATTTATAATGTAAAACGGTGTCACAAAGTGAAGCCGAACTTGCTCTTATGATATAGACGAAATGATAATTATCAACAGAAACTAAAGGTTTGGTATGGCGGCGTCGAGTTCTTCATTTCGTCGATGCTATTATTAGAAGGGATTTTTCGATCATTTTAGCTGGAGTTATTGTGCGTCTATCAATACCAGAATTGTTAACAACACGAGAGAAATATTTGTGATATTCTAAAAGAAAACTGTAAATTAAATGTAAGAAATGTTGTAGAAGGAAACGGCTTGACCTCCCGTTATAAAGAACGAGATTCATCCTGTTCCGCTTTGTGAAGACGTCCTTTCTTTCTGCTGCGATACCTCTTCTGTTCTGCTTCCATTACTTTATCGCTGCAAGTCCATTAGTGGCGGTGTCAGAAGGGTGAGAGGTGGTCGGCAGGTAGCGTCAGTGGGAGTGAGTGGTCTTTTTCCAAGGGCTGGTGGCAAGGAATCCCTAACGAATGAGAACTCTTCCCCACTTTCCTTCGCTCTAAAAACCTTCCAGCATCTCCTCAGTGTGTACCTCACTTATTAGTGCCGTAAGAGCTACCGTCTCGCTCGTATTAAAATTCCGTCTCCTTCTCAATAGACCAAACATACTTTCTTCTTCAAAGTCCGAGTTTTCTTTGAAGTGAAAAAATACGTAATTTTTAGCGCCATTAAAAACGGCTTTTTATGACAAATACAAGGAAAGATATTGTCTAAATAATGCGAAAGTTGGTTTAACTTCGAGGTTAGGTGTAGGAATTTTATGTGGACGAAGTATAAACATGATAGCGTAAAATGCACTCACGGAACTCTAAAATTTACCTTCGATTAGTTTCGGGGAAATCGTATTTATCCTATCACAAGGAAAGGATGCCTACGAATGATTTCTGTCAATATACTAACTCCGCATCCAAACTTGCCGTTGACTGTAAGCCTTTGTAGTGCTTCATTCCGAATTGCGTGATTATTCGGTTTGATCGGTACATTATTGATATTCCATTGTAATTGATATCATGGAAATCCTCATGTGTCTGTTGAGCCTACCACGCTCAGGGAAGCTCTATAAGTTTCGAAAATTGCGTCATCTTTTTTCAATAAATCCTTTAAGGTGTGCGCATATCTATTACTAGTTCGCTGCGCTCCTACATTAATTCATGAAATTCGTGTTGACATATGTGCTCATGTTTTTCTCTTGCACACAAATAAATTACATTCACAGTTACGTTAAGGTCATTTGTTTTAAGCATTTTTCGAGGTGTACGTCTCGTAGAAGTCTTACAAGCGCACTTTAGGAGATTAATATATCAGGATACGAAATAATATCGAGGATTAGAAACAAGGTATGGTCATTATGGATAGGGCCAAAGGCACGCGAGCAGACATGTATATGCGAATGCATATTGTGTTTCAGATTACACATCACGCATAGAGTGCTAGGTCAGCAGAGATGGAGTTATACTTGTGTTACCGGTAGTTCTCCCAGTTCATTTACTTACAGCAGACTGCTTTTTATCGCCTCTACAGAGTGGAAAAAAGAACACAGAAAATTATAATTTAATGATTCAGAAAAGAAAAATTGAAGCTGTCATCAATTTCTTATTCCACTTAGTTGAAACTTTCCGATAGGTGAATAACAAAAAGTTTTGAATTTTATACGTATAGCTATTTTTAAGTTATCTAATTGAACAACAAATTAACTGCGTAATATCATCCTGAAGGCTTAAAAAAACCTTAAAACTTCTTTTCATACCCTTTACGGGGAAGTTTTTAATAAAAAAAGCCATAACTATTCAATCGGTTACTACTGTAAGGGTTTCTGAAATGAGTATGAATAGTGTCTTTGGTCGCAAAGAAAAAAGACGCTCGCCAAGTTGTGATACAAAAATAAAACAGAATGATTCTGATGCGATTAAAACAAAACGATTAACGTAAAATATTAGCTACAGACCGCCATAGATAAATAAAAAACTTCAAACATATTAATCAATGCTTGAAATAGTGCATTCAATGTTAATTACGAAAAAGAAAAGTTATCGGCATTCAATTATATCCCGGAACTATGTGGATCATAATTGATATTTTCTTTCCTCATTATGAATAAAAATGAATGGTTATTCTGGCGATTGAGTGCTTCTCCCTTTGGTTGGTTCGAATTAAATAAAAGGACTGCAAAAATGTATCGCCGATTGATTTCTGCACAAACGTAAGACGTAAATAATGATTTCTTTTGTGAAATATTTTTATTTTCTCCTGCTCCTCACATTTAATTGCATTCTTCTTTTGTTTGATAGGTTATTGATACTTCTGTGTTTTCCTGCTCATTCGTAATCAAATTAAACGCATCGGTTCGGTTTTCTTATTGAGTATTTTAAATAAAATACAAGCTACTCAGAAACTATGGGTAGTCTGAGGCTCACAAGAATAAATTTATAATGTTTGGATTTCTTGCAGTATATTAAATGCTCATAAAACAGTTTCTTTCAGCACAAAATCCTTACAGTATCATTCAGAGATTGCAATTCATAGAATAAATTCGTAAATAAGTTCTCACGAAATTAGAGATCGTCTTTTTTATTCAAATGCTGGTAGATTTATTGTCTGAAATATTGTCTTCTTACTTAAACATATGTACTCTTTTATAAAGTAAGAATGTGGTAATACATTATCCACTCGTAAGTAATGGGCCAGGAAACTAGACTCAAGTCCCCCAGAAGAAAATATATAGCTCTGTCTTCATTCGACCTCTTATTTATCAATGAGAGGATGTAGTAGCAGGCAATTCTTTTAGATGCCACGAGATATCCTAGCAACTAATCTAAATGGATGTCAAACGCAATTGATGTATCCCTAGCCAATGGAATACATTAAATAAAGATCAAAGAGGGCATTAAAAAAATAAAATATTGAAATATATTTAAGCTCATTTGAATATTATCTCTTACTAAAGTGATATAGAACAAATCATTGGAAAAATTCTCTAAATTCAGACATTATTATACATCTTCCAGAAATATTAATTTTTAGAAGAATAAATGGAACATGAAATTCATAAATAATTTTCCAGAGTTTTCACTTGTTCATTCATACTCTTTTCAAAAGGGCGTTTTATCAATCTTTCTCCTGAAATTTCCTAAACTTTAAGTCGTGGGCTCAAATTTCTACGTAAATGTTGGAGGTTTTAGCTTGAATATGTAAGTGAACAATAAATTTGGAATTATTAAAACTATGACGACTAGGTTTTACTCAGGGTAAATTCTCGAACAATTAAGCGTATACTGAGTATAATTGTATGAAGATATGGAGCTGTTAACAATTCAGCTACATAGAAAATTTTCACTCAATACACGCAGGTTGAAAACCTCTGATTAGGAGGAGGTAGATCATATAAAATATAAATGGAAATTGAAACAATGAGATGTTCACCATTTAGTCCTTGATCTACGAAAGTTAAGAATTTATGAGGACGATGAAAAAGGTATTATTTTTCTATAACCTGGATTGAATAAGATAAACTCATCATCACACCTGATGGCTTTTACCAGTGGAAAGTTGTAGGTAAAACTGTTATAATTTCGGATATGGAATAATGTTAAAGGATAGGGTTTTGGATCGACACAGTAAATATGTAGATACAAATGTCCGGCCAACCTATATGCATCAAGGGACTGGCCACCTCATGACATACCTATAGGCCTCATTGCGAAAACTCTAAGTAAATCAAAATCTGCAACCCAGTTTTTACAGGCACAGTCTACAATGGTCCCGAATTCCTGTCTTTTTCCACACAGAATGTATTGCAGCAAACTACTGAAGAATTTCAATGCTTTCCCAAAAAAGTTACTGAAATGAGTCCGGGCAATGTAAGTGGATGTGATGTAATGATGAAAATGGCTCCAAGTTTTTCCATCATGGACTTGGGTTAAAATCCAAGTAGGAACGAAATTTCACCCAAAAACGTACATGAAAATCTAAGTTTTCACAATCGAAAATTTGAATAAAATCAAAATAAACTGAAAGTTCGTCTAAATTTATATTTTCCCTGTTCCCACTTTTTAAACAACCAATGTATTTGAAGTTATCAAGTTAAGCCGCTCTTTTAATGATAAAAATAGGCTTATAAGGAATCCGCATTCATAAATGTCAATTTTGTCACCGAAATTACATTAGCCAGTTTCCAATTTGCAATAAAATCGAGACTGGTTACTCTGTATCCTTTCAATTCATTAATTACTGTGAGATAGACTTCGAAAAGAGATCGTTTTCTCGTAATTTTTGAGTGGATTCAGTAGTTTTTAACTTATATTTTATCATAATAACGTCATATTTAATGCTTTGAATTGAAATATAACAATTATACAATTAAATTAATTACACGGTTTATTGTCGAGTGCCTTAGAATAATTTTCCTATGTCGTTGAATTTTTATTTTAATATTTATGGGATGGCATGAAGAACGCAAAAAAATCCGTTTTTCTAATGAATATGAAAATATTAACTCTCCAAGGTGCTCACAAGTTCAACGTTCGGTTCGGTCACATTTTCCTCAAAGCTATACCGTTTACATCCCTTTGAATACCTTGGAGTATTGGACTGGTATAATATTTATGTTGATACTCAGTATCCCTAATCGTTCCTTCCCAAGCAGAAGGAGAGATCCTAGTGACTGCTAACTTCATCCTCCCTTAAATGAAACTTGGCGCGATCTTCGGTCGAATAACAAGTCGAAACACTTCAGGACGGTCACCTACTTCGTTAAACGAGGGCCGCCACCCGCTTTGGGGTAGCGTCTATTTAAAACGGTTTATTTCTACAACTACCATAGAATAGCCTTTATGGAAATTCCAAATTTTGCATATAAATTACAAAATAACATTTTTACGAATAAAGTTTGCATATAATTAATCCATGGCACCATAATGTTGATATGAGGTATACTAACTGGCTTACACAAAAATGGATGAATACGAAAAGGTTTTAGATTCAGTTTCAGTGCTGCAGTTTTGTGACCTCTGTCTGTTCCCAAAGTAACAGATCTCATCAAAAATTTACCTCGAATTTTTAATCGGTATCGACCATCAAGTGTTATACCAGAAGAATAAGAAGAAATTTGCATCGATTCAGTCATTTATAATCATTTTCATTTTAAATAAGAATGTGTTCTTTCTCAGGCCATCAAATTTATTCATCAAGTTTATTTAATAATACATTAACAGCTCTAGCAAATTATATTCAATGTATTATGATATAAAATTTAAACGGAAAAAATCATAGAATGTTAAAAAATAGAGAAAATGAAAACACATAATTTTCAGTTCTTTACAATCTTGATGGAAAATAATTCAAATTTCAGCAAGGATACATGCTAAAGAAAGCTAGGTGGGCCAAATTTCATCCTTTTAGTCTAGTTATTGTTTGTTTTTATTTTGAAAGATATTTTATGTAAATTTCACTGAGTATGTTTGAAAGAGGAACCTCAAAATGGTTCTGCTCATGAAGTAGCGAAATACTTATCTTGAAATTTTCTTAATGTCGTAATTACCGAAAAAATCATTAATAAACACTATCTTATACAAGCTGACATCGTCAGTTTTTTATGATATCAAATACTATTCTCAAAGATGAGGTTATGGTGCAGTACAAAGTAGGGGAGACCGGGGCATGTTTGCCCACTTTTTCTTTTAGTTATACATTTCCAAGGAAGAATGGACTTGAAAAAAATCTGACGGGACTGGGAATCGAACCCGGGATTTCCCAATTGCCGGTCGGGTGCTCTGTCCGTTGAGCTATCCTCGCAGAACATTTCTCCAAGCCATTCGGGAGACTTAGCTAGGCTGGTTTTCATTTGCTAATCATTTAGTTGTGAGTAGTCATGTTGCAGATATTAAAAAGTTTACGTTACCTAATCGAAGTACAACGATTCTTAGTAGTATATCAAACGAAATAAAAATAGTTACATCATCAAAAGAGGAAGTTTCGAAGTTTCATAGAACCAAACAGGGATTAAACGTTCGTATTTGGCCACATTCTTTGAATAAGAAGTCCTCCATTCACAAAGCGAAGATATTTCTTTTATCATGCAATTCCCTCTGCGGCAATGAATTTGTCCTTTGTGATTCACGGACCCAGAGGTCGATCCGAAACAGAAAAGTTTCGCCGGAGGAGAGTGGGCGAGCTCCGTAGTTATGGTTGAAGTGGGAGGCGTTGGTGGGGGGCACGGGCGGCGAGAGGGGCGGAACGGGGAAGACAGCCGGAGAAGAGGAGGGTCATGGTTAGAGGAGGTCAGAGTGGAGTGGAAGGAGTGGGAGGAATAAGAGGACGAGGAAGGCAAGCGGAGCTGAGAAAATAAATCCGTTTTATTCTGTGAGACGCCGGCGCCTATAGCCAGACGGCGAGTCAGACGCTCCCTCCCCCCAACCTCCTTTCGCACTTCCCTCTAAAACGGCCTTGCGGGGCGGATCTACCAAAGCACTCAAATATAGAGCGAAATAAAAACGAGACCTAAAAACGACGCCTTTTATACTCTTGTATCGCGATCCAGATTATTCCCCTCATAAAACTGGCGTATCCGTTATCAATTATCAAGTAATTAACTCATCCCTCGGGACATATGATATTAAAGAAGTCTCGTAGTAGGATTTATTGCAGCTCTTAATTTTCGTTCAAAATTTTCCCTTCAGTTCTCGAAGTTGAAGAGATATCCCTTACCGAACGAAGTAAAAGTTTGTGGTCGCACGATTTGTGGCAATCCTAACTTTTGCATTTTCATTCTTGTATTGAGTAGTGAATTTGGCATCTGATTCGAAAGAGTATATAAAGAAAACATTGGGCTGTGAATGCATTAAAATATATCAGCTAAAAGAAAATCATCATCAAACGTGTACCATTAAAAGAAAAATATCTTAATAATGAATGGGATATTTTTTACAATAATTTCAATTTCATTTCTAAAGAAGTTTGTAAATCATTGATAAAACGATAAAATGCTATTTCATTCGTTTATAGCAAAAATGTAGATTTTGGAAACCTTGGAAATATCGGATTGAAAGAAAATTGGACCTCACTATTGTAAATTACATGATCGCTTCCAGGAGTTCAGTCGTAAACGTGGATCTGTTTCATGTTATAACAATGATATTTTCTCTGACATCATTAATTAATATTTCTATTATATTCTCAAATTTCCCCAACAATAATCGTTGTTTATTTATTAATATTAGCGTGAAAATAATCGAGATTGTGAAAGAAGCTAGGTGATTTTAAAAGTTAAAAATGCACTCACATCGTTACAGTTATTTTGTGAAACGGACGGTCCTAAAGATAATTGTTCGTAGCTTGTATAAATGTGAATATTTCTATCCCCCAATCCTAAAAGCAACATTCCGATACTTACGAATCAGATTGATTTTTTTCCAGAATGACCTCAAATTTTCGAATTTCTTGAGAGCTGAAGTCATTCTAGCATTATTACATCTTTTAGATCTACATATAATTAAAGTGCATCCTGTGAATATTTTTCATATATTACTAAAAAGTATTTATAGTATAGACGTATAAAGGAGGTATAATTAGTAAAAACCGAAATTAGTAAAACCGAACCGTAAAAATTATAAAAAAATAGTTTATCCTGTAATTAAAATAATAATATTGTACATTAAACCGACTAAGGGGTCAACCCTGAGAGAGAAACCAGGTTCTCCTAGCTCGGGGAATGATTTGAGGGCCAGGAGCTCAAATTGGGCTTCCTAGTAATAATGAACATGAAGCGGAAAAGAAGAACACAAATAATATTTTATAATAATCTAACCTTTTCGGACTTAGATAAGGAAGTGCTAAAATTGATTTTAAGTTATAATCGGTTAAAGAGACGAGTAAATTATGACATGATGCGTGCTTATTCCACTCTTTGTTTTCTTCGCTCGTTTTAAAATTCAAAGGACTCGAGTAATGGTCGTCAGCCAACAACGGTATATCATTATCTACCACATTTTATTTTTCAAAATTTAGTAATAAATTATTCTTTATGAACTGGGTTCATAACCAATGAAATAAATAATAAGTTTTTCTATAGAGTTTTGGCTAGTGATAGTTAACGGAAGCCTAGCCTATTACATAGCGTATAATTAGTTTGTTCGTTTTTCATGTTTACTTTTTTCCTCAGTCTTGATGGCACAATGATGGTTCATACTAAGTAAATTCTCCAGCAGCAAACAGCAGTTTGCTGCAGCAAACATTCGCTCACATAAGTGTCTGTCAAACATTTGGATCCCACTGCAAATTGAGTTGAAAAATAGTTTTACGGCAATATTGTGTTGTTTTATAAACATTTATGTTACACAATGTTTTATCAACGTTTTCTTACGTAATGTGAAGTAAAATCGATAAAATTATACGAGAATTTACGATAAACATTTCGCGGAGCTCTCAAAACTATTGGCTCACTAGAGTGTGACTGTATACATTTCCGGATAAATGATCAAACTCGTCTTCATTAAGCAATCGTACAGCGGTTATCAGATGCTGGGTATTTTTATCTATAAGAACAGAAATCAGCAGAGAAAGCTTTTGTAGTCATACGTGATGTTTCTAAGAGAGAGAGAGTTGGAGAAGCCGAAAACTTCCTTTCCTCACGTTGAGCAGTTGAAGACAACAAGGAAATCATCGCGATTCTCATAAGTCTGTGTTAGGAAAACGGCGAATTTTTTCAGCGACGTTAGAATTTCTCCCGACTCCATCGAGTGACTCTCATCGAATGGATTTAAAACAGGCAGGTCTTGATCTTAATCCGTACTATGACAGGGGGTACGGTTTCTCCCAGTCTGCTCTCGGTCACGCTAAGTTTCGAGTCGTCTACGTCGGCGGCGGCGGTCCTTCACACCTGCTCCCAGCAAACCAAAAGAGAGGGGAAGAGAAACCCCAGCCCTTGGTGATGTTGTCCATCTCACGCCAGGATTCCACTCCCACGGCACCCCTCCGGCCTCTACGCTCCCTTTCCTACCTCCTTCGGATTGATTTCAAGCGGGACAGGGGTGGGCTTGGAGTGACCGGGTAGGGGCAAGAAGAGAGGGTCGGCAAAAGCTGCATACTTGCTCCGATGAACGCCTTCACGCCTCTGGAATCCTGCCAAGGTGCCTCGGGTTCAATACCTATTTCTTCTCTCGGGGATGGATTTCAGAGGAGCCCATTTCAACCCTTATGCTCATCTTGTATTAGGCGGTGCCTCATGGTTACCCTTGCGGATTTTTTCCTACGCTCCTCCAAGGAGAGGATCCAAGGAAAAATTGCAAGGAGCTGTGGGCGTGGGGAAAATTGTCACGGTGTGTGAAATGGAATGCTGGGAAGTTTTGGGGATTTTTCCGGGTGGTTGAAAGGTTCTGCTGGGGGTCTCGATGAAAGATCGAATGATGTGCATATGGTCAAAGGTTCCAATCTGCGAAGGTGACGTTTAATGCTGTGATTTAATAAGGATGTTGAATTATTTTTGGTATTTTATTCCATTTCCTCATCACATTAAATTTTTAATTGATGTTATTGTTTATATGATGTTTTAATGATACTAAAATAATTTATTATAATACAATTAAATTTTTTTTTATAAAATATACTAATTGTAACCGGTAATAATTTCACTGTCATGAAAGCGAATACATTTAGAAATCAAACTTTCATTAATGCCTTGGCCGTTTTTCTGAGGGACCTTAAACACTTCAATGGTTGAGATTTACCGGCTTTGAGAACTTGCCAAAAATTGGTGTTATAAATTTAGCTCCTATAGCATTATTTTTCTATGAATGTAGCTATTTTTATTTAAAAATATATGTTTACCTACAGTAAGAGCTGAATGATTAAGATTCTATAGAAACTAAAAACATATAACAATGAAATAATATAGGTTATTTATCGTTACGGTCGTACATCATCGAATTAATTTATGGTATAGTTTTTAAAAGGATTAGAATACTTTAAGAGGCAAAAAGTTTGCTCAACAGATAGGAAGATATTACGATAGATATTTTTACCTTAGTTACAGATATTTTGCGGTTGAATTTTCATATTTTATTCTCTACATATTGTCTTGAGTATTGTATTTAGATAGTCCAGAGGTATCTTTGATGTAATGCCCTATTTTTCCGCTTTTGAATTGATTAATCACCTAATGTACATTTCTGCGTAGCCGATTGATTAAGTTTTAAATGCATCCACAGCGAATTAAAATAACTGCAGTATTGCATCTGAATTACAGCTTGCATCATCATATCATAGTCAGCCCTAACGAAGCTCTTGTAGTAATTACATGCCGAATGCAGAGATGGCAGAGATTGTGTGCACAGCTTATTGCAAACATTTCTAAATGATAGGTTAGTTAATTAAAGCTGTATAAAACCTCATAAGGGAAAGAAAAACTTCCATATCTCGCATCAAGAGTCATCTATTTGCGGTAGAATCCATTTTTTTCTAAAAGTATTTTTAATTACGCTGTAACTCGCGATAGAGAGAAATTTACTCCTGCTGCAATTGAATCTGCAACGAAAATAGGATAACTCGAAACTAAAGCATTTAATGATTAAGCATATGATAAGACCTTAATTCGTGGAACGCCATTTAATAAATGATAAAATTCCAAGTTCAATTTTCTCATTTATTACGTATGTAATGATTTTAAAATTGAGGATGATAATTATAAAACGGATATTATATGTAACCGTTACAAGTTATCTGTAAAATTCTTTTTTAGTTAATTAGAGTTTATTCATTCGTTCATTTCGGATTTTTTTCACTGCAAAATGTGGTTTTTGTCTTCTACGACATTTAGTTAAGATTTTTTCCTACAAACCCAACATTTATGTGTTGTTTTCGGATTCTTCCATCTAATTCTAAACATTAAAAATAACATGCTTTTTAGCAATTGAAGTTTGGTGGAAGAGAGGCCAAATTGGACCTACTTCGCTTTAATAAAGAGTTTATTCATTCATTTATTCATTAGAAGCTGAGGGCTTGGCAACGAAAAACGAGAGGCTGAAGTAAACTTATGGGTTCTCTTCCAAAATTTGACCTACCGCTCCCTTTACACTCCAATATGTGATCTCCCACAACTCTTTAATGGAGTCCTAGAGAGCTGTTTTTTTGTATCGTAGTTTACTTTGATTTCTTCAACCCAATCTAGCTCATCAAATCTAGGTATCAAATAGTTGACGGGTACTAGTAAATAAAATTGTGTCTGTAGATCGCATGCTGAGCGGTAGATAACATAGTGGAATAGCACCAACTTAAGTATGCTCAGTCACATTTTTTATCATAATCACAGAACGCAGGTTATCCCCGATAAAGCGCGCAAGGGCATGAAAGTGTACCAAAGAGAAATTCCCAGCACAAAAAGTCCTCCATTCCCCTCGGATCGATTTTGTTTTTCGTTTCCCCGTTAAATCGTTTTTACTGCAACACATTCCGCAAAACTCTCATCACCGCTATTCGCACGCTCTATCCATTTTATTACTCAAAGTAAACAAAGGTATGACCGGCCGATTTTTTCACATTCATCGGCATGTTTGATTCCGGTTTTAGTTGATTTCCACGATACGCAAGAATACAGAGTCAGTGAGACGTAAAATTAGGAGTGAAGAGGAGCGTGGAAATGGTTTTGCCTTTGGCGAGAGAGTGTAAAGGGCTGGTGGACGGGAAAGGGTCGGCGGGAGGGACGTGGGAGAGAAGAGGAAGGGTAGGGAAGGTCACGTAGGGGGAGGCGGAATATAAAATAGATGGAGTGAGTCGGTGGTTGCCGGCATATTGGGCAGTCGTGGGCGGAGGGTGCAGAGACGGGAGCAGCTGTGCTAATTTGCGCTGCTGTTCGGCATGTGTGAGAGAAAGAGAGACGTCCTACGGGTTTGGATCGTTGGGAGTGGGTGGGTTCATAGAGGGAGTGGGTGGGTTCAAAGCGGGAGCGGGAACTATGTGGGAATCAGGGAAGTGACGGAGAGGTGACGCGAGAGGAGACGGAAGGGACGATAAAGGGAGATGAAAAAAGGTTTAGCGGATCGAACGAATCGGATGAAAATCTAATATCGGGGGAAGATTGACCATACGGGCGCTGAAGCGGTCGCCTCTCGGGGCGGCACCTACGAGGGCCGTGGACTTATATACTTTTTGTGGAACAAGGTTATCCATAACTCGCTGTCAATAGAACACGCAGTTATACCGTTAGATTCATTGATGCAATGTCGCGCTCTTGCTTTGGGGATTGAAATAGATATGGGTAGTGACGCAGTCGCTCGGGCGTATGTGTTCTGCCCAAATGTTATTGCGGCAATGCAGTATTCATCTGTTTGTATCTCCAAACTTATCAAGGGATTTGGATTGACTTCATCGCTGTGCAATAAATTGAATTCATTTTGATAGAAGAAATATTTTAAGTAAATAGAAACCACCACAATCAACTTAACCACATTTTAAGCAAGAAAACTCTGGATATATTTTGTTAAGCAGGTATGACGGAATTTTGATAGAAACAAATGGTTGCTTAACATTAATTCGATCTTGAATGATCAAGCAGTTTGGAGGATTCCCACACATTCGTTGTCTTATGTAGAATTAAATAGGATTAAAAATAAAAAATAAATGACAGGATGTTTTTCAAGAGAGAATATAGATATTATTTCGAATGTTTCTCGTTCCTTGTGCTTTAAGAAAACTTAAATTTCTAAAATCGACCATTTCTCCTATGAAAAAACTCCCGTAAAATAGTTTGTGTCATAAATCCTTTAGTTCTGTATCGCTCAGCCTTAATTATTTAGGTCAGCAACTCGAAGCACTTTTTTCTTATTATACCAAACATTATCAGTCGGACACAACTGTTTGCCAAATAAATGATATCTTTATTTTGGGCGAAATTGAGGCTTAAAAGTGTTTCCAGCATCGGAAAATCTGAAAATAATTATCATTTATACCTTACATCGAGTGTTGGTGCGTTTTTGAACGCATAAGAAGAATAATTTCCATGACCTCTATCATCATAATTATCATCGAAAACAAACAAGGAATTATTCGGTCATTCATGTACTGTTAATGACTCATTGATCCAGGATATACATCTTGGAATGATGAAAAATATCAACTTGATTTGGAAACGAACCCAGGTCTACCAATTTCGGGGCAGTTGTCCAATCTACTAAACGAGCATGTCGTACCAATTCTACTCCGTTAACGGGATATTTTTCACTTCAATTTATTCTTGAGTTTTTAGGTGCACGCCTAAACGTGCAAAGTAAAAACTCCTTTTCCTTCTCCTTTCCAGATTCATCAGTTTAAAAAGATAAAAACCCTCCTTAAAAATTCACAATCTATGTATTGGGTGGATGGGAAATATGAAAATCGTGAATGAATGGCTCGGACCCCCTTAGATCCAGAGGAATAAGGGATAAATTACACGAATGAGGAAGAAAATGACGATGAGAAGGGAAATAACCCAGAGTTGAGAAGGGAAAATGAAAAATAAAGAGGGGATGAAATGAGATCCAGCGCTGGAATGTAGCGAGTGCCGTAGTTAAAAAGGGAAAGACGGCGGAGAAAGAAGGCGGGTAAATGGGGGATGATTGAAATGGAGATGTATAGAGGAAATGAGGAAAGGGAAAGGTGGAGAGGAGTCGAAAAAGATAAGAGATTAAGAGGAGTAAGTAAGGAAGGAAAGGAAAAAATACAGAGGTCAGGGTATGGGAATGAGGGAGAAGGTATGAAGGGGAATGGGGAGGAGAGTGAGAAGGGGCGGAAGGTCGACTGCTGTTTCCACTCCCACTTGCCCTCTGTGGTTTGCAGATAGGGGTGTCTGAGAATCGTTATTCACGGCGCCGCCCAGTGATAGCCGTCCATCCCGCAAAGTCACCATGCTGAGATTCTCCTGTATACGGTCCGCCCTCCCACGCGTGCAGAGAAAGCACGATGCAGTCGAATTCAGGCTACTTTCGCGACACCCGGTATCAAACACATTTATGCAGTGACGATTCATGGAAAAACTGAGACACGTACTTCATGAGTTTATACAGTCATGAAACATCTTTTGGCTACTCGGTTTCGGGCGTTTTTTGATTGCTACCTTCTGAGCTTGCAATATTTCCCCCTGCCATGCGCCACTGGCGGCTTGCGGAGTATAAATCTAAATCTATTTAGCGATACTCAGTAATAATGCTGGATAAGCCTTTCATACGTTTTACCGTTTTTTACGAGATAGAGAATATTTGTCATTAAGAATAAGAAACTCCTGTTAAATGGTTTTTAAATGATCAAAAGAACATTTTTTCCATTCGTCGATCTTTGTGAAACCGGTGGGAAAGATATACAAGAGGGAAATAGTACACACATAGTTGAATAATTAGCCCGTGTTATCCTTATAAAAAGATCTGAAAAGAGATAACTCGCATCATATAACAAATAACATAAATAAATAGCTTTAACATCAATATGAAAATGATACTACTAAATTGTATTACGCGCGCGAGTTAAGTGTACTTTGGAAATATTTACTTAACTTGTGACTGAAAAGCATAGTATTTTTTTAGCTTCTGGGTGAAGAGGATATGATTGTATAAATTTTATTAATTCATCTGAAATTTTGAATTTTAACAAATGGATTTGAAGCACTCTGATCTGACTCCAGAGTCAAAATNAAAAGCGATAGCTTGCATTATATAACAAATAATATTAATAAATAGTTTTAACATCAATATGAAAATGATACTACCAAATCCCATTTTTAACAATAAATTCGTTGAAAAATCTTGGCGAAACTGGCTAATTGGGGAAATGGGCCCTAACAGCAGAAAATCGATGTCAGCATGCAAGGAATATTATCGTAAATTTGAATGCTTCAATTGACAGATGATTAAAAAGGAAAATTTGGACAAAACTGCAATTCTCGTTAGTATATGTTGTGATACGTTCATTTAAGTGTAGCTTAGAATAACTCCTGTCTCTAATTAAAGAATACAGAATAGAGGATAAAGGTGATATTAAGTTGAATTATTAATTTAGTCTGAACACGGTCTTTTAAGACCTTCATTCAAAGGAATATACTAAGTCGAAGAAATTTCAGCACTATTTTGAAGGCTTCTACAATAAATAGTCAACACATGATTAGATTTTTTTGTTTTCGAGTTAGGGAAGCACAAATCTATCATTCTGATTTTGAAAAATCAACACGTGTTCATTACATACATTGAGGTATTCCGCAATAGGTTTGAATTTATTCAGCATGGCTTCGATTTTTAACTTGGCATTTGATCCTAAATTCTATGTTAGCACCTTCTGACCATTCCTAAAGCCGAATACAATTATTTTCCATTAAAACAATTCATATATACTGCTTCCTAATAATATATTTGATTGATTCCATTGCATTGATATATTAAGGAAAGAAGGTCCATAATAACTTATTTGCTTTCAGATTGGCAATATCAACATTTTAATAATATAGGAACTTTCCTCTTGAATTTGTCATTGAAAGAATTTTGACTAACTATTTACATTTTTGTCTTGAAAAGTTATTCCAGTTTTTATACTAACCTGGTGGATGGAATCTTTTCTGTAAGTAGAATCATTGCATTGTATGTTTTTCATACCTACAAATTTTAAACTTTAGATCGTTTTATAACATTTTATTTGTTGGGAAACGCATTAAAAGATTAAAGGAAATCAGCTTCTTTCTGATGACAGAACAAATTATGCACGTTACCACAGGATTTTCATCACGAAGAACTACCACAAAGGTGAGGCCGAAGTAATGTATTTTGTCAGCTTCTTCCTATTGTATACGATTCATTCAGCTTGGTGAGGGTAGATCAGAAGTTGCAATCTCCGACTGATAAATATTGCTGGGGGTTTTAAGATGTGTTTCAAAAACGAACGAATTAAAGGACGATAACTAATGGAAGGGAAATGTAAGATAAAAGAGGAATCGTTCACAACATACATACAGTCTTCTTCCGTTATCGGTACATAATTTGAAAGTTAAATTACATGAATAAAAAATAGAAAATTCTTATATTAAGAAATACACGGTAATGATAAATTTTTGTTATCATATAACTATCAAAGGGTAATTATCGTCCTTCAATATCAATATTATCAATAGAAACGTAAAACAGATGGCGAAAAAGTTGTATTGCGAGGATATTTCAGCTTCCGTAAAACGAGTAAATTATTATGAATCAGTTGTATAATTTAACGGAATTTTCGGAAGATATTTTATAAATATTTCGAATACTGGAATCAAGGAAGGGGAACCAGCCCTTCTCTACCGAATTCTAATAACATCTTCGACTTTATCTTCTGATTTACAATAATGTAACATCAAAGTAAATTGTGTGTTTCAGAATTGCTAAGACACGGCAACATACTCATTTTTCTATATATGTCTCAATGTTTTCCTCAACTAAAATGTGAGCTAGTCTTTACGCGATAACAGATCTCCCTACTTAATGAATGGACAACGAGAGAGGCTCCCTTTCGTCTTCCCAGATAGGCGTATTCAGCAGCTTTTGCTTGAGCTTAATGAATGAATATGTTATGCACATTTACAGGCCTTTATTTACACGAAATTGAGATAGTTAAGTTTTTTTCTTGTAACCTACAATAAATGACAATATACAGTAACGCTATTAATATAAGTGCTTTTGGATACAGTAAAGGAATTTTATTGGAAGAAATTGTGGACATCAAATTCTGAAGAGTACAATTGAGTAAAAATCATTGCAAAAACAAATTATTCTCTAGAAAATGGGTGTAAATTTCCTGCGTAAATCTCCAGGTTGTAATAGCCTAAATATACGAAGAAACGTTGTGAGTGATCAAAGAAAAAAGCATCAAACAAATGCCTTATTAAATAGATATTCTGAATTTTAATTCTTAAAAATTCAACGGAAGCCATACTAATCGAAGTATAACATTGTACATACAAAAAAAACAGGTTAGTTTTGATTGGTCCTAAACTGTTTCCAACGGTTCGAGGCCATCAGCACCATAGTTCGTTAATTTACGTAAATAAGGAACTTTTAACCAGGGGCTATGGAGGTTTGAAGAGAAATGTAGTTGAAGTAGCGGAGAAAGGACGGGAGTGTTAAGATAAGCTAGAAGGAATGCACATAAAGGGGTGTGGAACAAGATGGAAGGTCTTAAGTCTTGTCGGCTCTCCTCGATACAGAATACCGAAAAAGGAAAGGTGACTTGTGTTAAATGGCTCTGCCCAGTCTCTTCCATTTACCATTCCACTCTTGTTCCCTTTCCATTCGTACCTTTATTTGCCTCTTGTTCTTTTCAGAATTTTTATAACCTCCTCTCTACCTCTTATTTCCATCCAGATTTTATCATTTTCCTTTGTCAACGAATATATTCGATCATTTACATTTTGCTAACCTGAATTACATCCTTAAAGGTTGTATTTACATCGACACTGATAGGTCTTTTAATTAATTTGCTATGCTACAGCGAAGGTATGTAGGCGTAGTAGTATTGGCAAAAGTGCTTCGACAACTGAGATATTTCGTATACGTAAGCTCCCTCTGGGAATCGAACCTGGGACGCTTTCACCAAAGGCGAACGTGGTACCCACTTGGGTATCTGGGAGCACCGTTAATGTTAGATATATTAAGATGTAAATTCTAAGTGGAGATATTGAAATACCAATAACAACACAGGGACTTGAAATGATTCACATGAGCTGTATTGTAAAAAGAATGTTTGTCATAATAATAAGAAACTCCTGTCAAATGGTTTTTGAATGTTCTAAAGATCATTTTTTCCATTCGTCAATCTTTGTGAAACCGGTGGGAAAGATATACCAGAGAGAAATAGTACACATAGTTGAGTAACTAACCCGTGTTATTCCCATAAAAAGATTTTAAAAAGCGATAGCTTGCATTATATAACAAATAATATTAATAAATAGTTTTAACATCAATATGAAAATGATACTACCAAATCCCATTTTTAACAATAAATTCGTTGAAAAATCTTGGCGAAACTGGCTAATTGGGGAAATGGGCCCTAACAGCAGAAAATCGATGTCAGCATGCAAGGAATATTATCGTAAATTTGAATGCTTCAATTGACAGATGATTAAAAAGGAAAATTTGGACAAAACTGCAATTCTCGTTAGTATATGTTGTGATACGTTCATTTAAGTGTAGCTTAGAATAACTCCTGTCTCTAATTAAAGAATACAGAATAGAGGATAAAGGTGATATTAAGTTGAATTATTAATTTAGTCTGAACACGGTCTTTTAAGACCTTCATTCAAAGGAATATACTAAGTCGAAGAAATTTCAGCACTATTTTGAAGGCTTCTACAATAAATAGTCAACACATGATTAGATTTTTTTGTTTTCGAGTTAGGGAAGCACAAATCTATCATTCTGATTTTGAAAAATCAACACGTGTTCATTACATACATTGAGGTATTCCGCAATAGGTTTGAATTTATTCAGCATGGCTTCGATTTTTAACTTGGCATTTGATCCTAAATTCTATGTTAGCACCTTCTGACCATTCCTAAAGCCGAATACAATTATTTTCCATTAAAACAATTCATATATACTGCTTCCTAATAATATATTTGATTGATTCCATTGCATTGATATATTAAGGAAAGAAGGTCCATAATAACTTATTTGCTTTCAGATTGGCAATATCAACATTTTAATAATATAGGAACTTTCCTCTTGAATTTGTCATTGAAAGAATTTTGACTAACTATTTACATTTTTGTCTTGAAAAGTTATTCCAGTTTTTATACTAACCTGGTGGATGGAATCTTTTCTGTAAGTAGAATCATTGCATTGTATGTTTTTCATACCTACAAATTTTAAACTTTAGATCGTTTTATAACATTTTATTTGTTGGGAAACGCATTAAAAGATTAAAGGAAATCAGCTTCTTTCTGATGACAGAACAAATTATGCACGTTACCACAGGATTTTCATCACGAAGAACTACCACAAAGGTGAGGCCGAAGTAATGTATTTTGTCAGCTTCTTCCTATTGTATACGATTCATTCAGCTTGGTGAGGGTAGATCAGAAGTTGCAATCTCCGACTGATAAATATTGCTGGGGGTTTTAAGATGTGTTTCAAAAACGAACGAATTAAAGGACGATAACTAATGGAAGGGAAATGTAAGATAAAAGAGGAATCGTTCACAACATACATACAGTCTTCTTCCGTTATCGGTACATAACATTTCATTCAGGTAGCCGAAGTTAGATCAGAAGTTGCAACTTACCAATGATAAATTATATAGTTCTTTAGATGGGTTAAATTGTTATAGTTTGTGGAAGATATATATAGTATTTATGAGAAGTTGTTGATGACACAGGTTTGTAAATATTGAAAAATGGATATTTTTCATTTTAAATCTACGTATTTCATATTTTTTCGCAAAATTTCCCCGATATGTGTCAACGGAAACTTCTACTATTTATTATTATTGACGAAAGCAAACATTTCCCAGCAAAAATTACCTAGGACTCGAACCTGAAATCTTCGGGTCAGCGCGTTAACAATCCGCCACCGCGGTCGGCAAACTTTATAAAAATGCTAAAAGAAAAGCGTATACAAAAATGGAATTAGAATGCACGACCCAATCGATGTAAAGAAGTAATCGGTGATCGTTTGCTTCTTCATAATGGGCAAATGTCAGTATATTGTTTGAAGTTTAAGTTGTTAATTTAGTCTTAATTTAGAGGTCAGTAATTAAGTTACTGTTTGAGAGTTTGGAATACTGATTTTTAATATGCCTTTATAAATGCAAAGAAATATGGATTACAAAGCCAATTTTCTTCGCTAGCACAGAATAAAATCCACATCTTCGTACTTTTTAATTTCTACAAGTGCAAGGTAGTCACTGATCCCATATGAAGAATTAACTCTGATATGGGGTGAGAGCATATTCAGAGAGTAGCAGTTCTGCTTAGTTGCAATTATTCTGGGATACATCCATTTTAATTTTCTTGATACCGAGTGAACTTCATTAATTACATGTCCTCATTAAAGTGAGATTGCAGTTTAAGTGGACACGTGGACTCCATATGGAGAGAAGCCCTGGTTTTCGCTGCATTAGTACTTTTTCCACATATTATTATTTATAATAACTATAAATTTATCTAGAATATTTTGATATTTAAATGTGAGCATTTAGCATGCATTTTCTTATGTCTTTAATTTAGAATAGCGGGATAACGCAGAATGTCTACAGATAAGTAATATCCTATTAGTGCATAATTGTCATTGCGTTCCTTAAATTTAAATATGTGCTAGTAGTATTGCGATTGCTATGGATTGTTTGTTAAGAAGTACAATTTAAAATTGTGACAGGGTATACTAATGATAATCATACCATTTATAATGACTATTGGGACCCTTAACAGTTTTTTTTTATGGTTATTCCACCGTTATCTCTCGAATTTCCGTCTATCTGGAAAAGTGCATTTTATCCTTTTTATCTCAACGGTAATATTTGTTTTTCCTTTCCAACCCTGAATAGTTTGCGTTGCTTATTCGTTTATGAACCAACTTGCCTTTTAGTTTTAATGATTTTCATCTTACCTTCATCATCATATTTAATATTTTTCTAATTAAAAAGCTTTTATAAATCTGATAATGCTCAAGACTAATATTATTAAGAAATTTCTCACGCATCGAAAATACAAAGAAAAAGACATGCATATGACATTTTCTCTGAATACTTAAGCTTTCAAATTCTAATTCGTTCATTATCTTTTTCAGTGATTCTAATGGATCCTATAGAAGTGCTCTATCTACAACGTGCAACATTCTACTAGAAAATTCGACGATTTGTTCCATTAATTATTGTGAATCCAGTGTCCACGTGCCGTAAGTATATCTCTTCTTCAGCTAGTTTTACCCATTAATTTTCTTCTTGAGTTATTTCATTTGAACCCCTCCAAATGTTTCCCTTAACGTCTGCAGGCTTTCACACTTCAATCTCTGTGCACATAACAATTTATGATATCACTCCTAAATTTTTATAATAATCTGTGACAATATTCTCAAGGTATGCTCTTCGAATTTAACACTGCCGAGTAATATATACAATACGGTCATTATCACTGCCAGTATCGTCTTCTGCTCGAGCCAAGAAACTACCGTATCATTTCCAAGATTTTCAGTCGCATCTTTCGAGATAATAAATTTGAATGAGATCAATTTATTTATCACACACCAGGCGATTTAAATTGACAGTAATGTATATTGGCGTTTCATCTCAGACTTCATTTATTTATTCAGTTTTATGTAATTTTTCAACAAGCAGAGAAGAATAGAGCCCAAAAGAAACGCAAGATACTCTTTTATCCAAAGCATTCCTGAAAGGAAATTTTTTCAAGAGATAAATGTATAGAGAGATTTTCGTATTCCAGAGGGTAGTGGTGTAACATTTAAAGACTTCCGAAAAGATTCGCATGAATTCCCTCTACGTGTATTTTGGTGAAATGTAAAGAAAGAAAAATCTGTGTTTATTATGATTAGAAATGTCTCACGCAGAGTTAAATGAATTGTAGGATTTTACTTAAGTATGTTGGTTACCTAGCTTCTAATAGCGACATAATGATTTCAAATTGAAATTCTACAATCGACTCTCTCCTCAATATTTAATTTTTTAAATAACCGCAGTATATTGTCTTTTTGGAATTTCTCCCATATTCAGATTGTTTGTCCGTGCAAAATATACCTAGGAATTTGGTATTACAGAAATAGAGAAATAGAAATATATTTTTTCTGGAAATTAAAAAAATCGACCAAATAGGCAATATTTATTCTAGTCACCGAGAAGTCATCGTTTTGCAATCCTTATTAACCACACTTGGGAATAAAAAGGAAGTATTGTTAAAAGTGATTCGACAGCTTAGGTCATTTCGCACGTAGGTTCCCACCAGGAATCGAACCCGGGACCGCTTTCACCGAAGTTGAACGCGTTGCCCACTTGGTTATCCGCGAGCCCATGAAATTTAATGACTACGAAAATAAAGTATTTGGAGACATTTTTAAATTCAAGTAATCCTATACATAGAGTATCAAATAAGGCCGAAATCTTTAATTAAACTATATTTTACAGGAGTATACAAGCGGTAAATGGACGTTTATCTATTAAAACGTTCCGTATAAAATATGCAATTAATTGGAGACAATAAGGTCAAATTAAATTAATTAAAAGCAGTAAATGAATTTACGATGCTTTAACGTGAAATTGGGCATGCTAATGACGAAGATATTTAAATACGGTGTTTTTTGGAATTTGAACCATAGAAACTTAATTTTGCACGGACAAACAATCTGAATATGGGAGAAATTCCAAAAAGAAAATCTACTGCGGTTATTTAAAAAATTTAATATTGAGGAGAGAGTCGATTGTAGAATTTCAATTTGAAATCATTATGTCGAAGAGACTTCTTAACTAACTAGTATATGATGATTTTGGATGCAAACTTTAAATATGAAAAGTACTTTCAACAGCAAAAGAAACACATTGATGGAGCTATGAAATACTTTATAATATAAAAAATGATTGATGTCGTTAAATTTTTAAATATTACAAGGGATTTAAAATATTTGACGATACAACATTAAAGCGATGCGAATAGAAGATTTTATTTTGTTTTACAAAGGTGATTGATAAAAAAATCTGGAAATCCGGAAAAAGTGCTAAATAGGGGATATTTTGGTTGAAAATATGCATCAAAAGCTAAAGGTCCATGTTCTATGATGAAAAAGGAGGTAACAGTAATAAAAGAGAAGCATATTTTTTTCTTTTTGAGAGTGATGCGTTCATATTAAAGGTCCATGTTCTATGATGAAAAAGGAGGTAACAGTTATAAAAGAGAAGCATATTTTTTTCTTCTTGAGAGTGATGCGTTCTTTTATGAAAATGTTAAGGAAAAAACAAAAATTTATATCGAGAAATATCTAAGCGGATTAGCATATATTATTTTACGAGTCTTTTGATGATCAGTCAGAATAATAATTTGTGATGGCCTGTGAGTTGTGATTTAGATTTAGGCCTATTTTTGGCGGATGAGACTATCCAGAAAATTAATTTGGAGATTACTTTCTACCAAAACTGTATTTTATGGCCATATTGTACTTTGAGGTGTATTTCTTTTACTGTATTCTGCGACTTATTCGTTGAAAATAATTTTAAAACGCATTTATACGCAGGAAATACTGGTAGTGGGATGCGAGAGGCACAGCAAGTGATTTACAACACACGTAAGGCGTGCAGTTTCCTTTGTTTATCCCTCAGAGGAACGATACATACATATTTTAAACCCGACCTCTGGTTCTGGAGAATTTTTTAAATCTCTCCAGCGTCGATTTATACGCCGGGATATACCTTAGATTTTATCTCGAGGAACCTCAACTTTCTGCTTTTAGTAATGAAATGTAAAATTGTAAGCACATAAAAGGATAGCTGTGATGGAATCATATTTTACCCCAAGGCCTGACAAGTGTCAGTTACTATTGAACACTCTTTAAAATATCTTCACAGGATAGCGGTAAAAATGGAATTATTTTTATCCAGTCGATTGTCAGATATGTAATTATTTACTTATTACATCGACATAAGCGACACATAGAAATCAAGAACAGTTTTGAATTCGATTTCTTACCATGGATTCAAGTCATAAGATTGAACTTTAGCTGTAGCTTTGTATCACTTCAATCGTTGGTGGTAATTCTTTCGATTCCGAACTAACAGACAGCATTACTATTAAATCTCACTGTATGCATAAGGTACTCCTGAAAAGCACTGAATGCATAAGGTTTACTTAAAGATATCCAAGGTACGATGGAAAGTAATTTTTGGACTTAAATATGCCATGGTAGAGATAAAGTTATTCCTTTAAGCGGCACAGCGATCTCAGAAATGTCCACAACATTCGAGAATTCTAGTTAGTGGTGACTATGTGGGCGATCTGCTCTTCGATTTTGATATAAAAAATAAAGGAACCGAAATAAGAGAGATTCGATTTTTTACAGTAAGAGAGGGATTTTGAAGTCATCCAACTCTTTGTATCACTAGAAATGATTGTTTGCTCTTTTTCTCCTACAAAATCATGCGTATGCCTGCAGAACGAGAATACCAAAATAATCCTGTTCTAGTAAAATCAAGGATGTGAAGGAATGGATGTATCGCGGACCATCTGTCACCCTGGAACTTTCTCGAAGGAAAGAGAGAAAAAATCTAATAACAATTTGCCCATTGCATAGAAAAAAATGACCATGTCATTTTAGTAGTTGTGGAAATGACCAATATCAAATAGTCTCTTTGGTGTCATTGATTGCTGTAAGCAAAATATAAAGAGGCATAGGATGGCTCGAGATGGTAAGCCAAAGAAGGCCATGCTGCATAATTTAGGAAAATATATAAATAAGGTCGTGTAATTATTACTGCGATGTTTTAGAGACGTATAATTTACTTTGTCTCTTCATAAGCTATAGTACGGGCGAAATTAGTAGCGAGGAAATTGACCTTTATTTAGTTATTTTATTTTAAAGCCATACCTTTCAGTAAAATTTTCCTTTCCTACGGTTTCTGTTAATTTGACTGTAATAGTTTAGTACATAATACATTTTATGAAGATGCTTCAACAGCTAAAGCCATCTTGCACATGTGGGCCCCTACCGGGAATCGAATCCCGGGCCGCTTTCACCCAAGGCAAACCAGTTACTCACTTCGCTACTCGAGGATCAATTTACTTTTATGCCCTTTTCGTGATTGCTAAATTCCTGAAAGATTTTCAATCGTGATATAACACACAACTGTAAAAATGTTATGGATCGCCTTCGTAACTTTGCTAACTTTTATGCCTGTTCCGTCCGTTTTAATTTTAGGAAAAAAACGTCGCGGATGATTTTTTACATTATGCTAAAGTGAGTATAGGATATACTCATTTGTTTCATAGAATTCGATTATTTTTTTATTTTGTCAATAGGATTTTACGATATCTGAGTATTTCAGTAACGATTTAATGAGATTGTCGATTTAATAGGGAATCATAAAGATGAAATTTATTTATACTTATTTTATGGATATCAATAGATCACCTGAACATATATTTGAAGTTGGAAGAAGAAGCATTAAATTATTTCGAGAATAGAGGGGATTTTGATTGCTGGTTCTTCGTAAAATTGTTCTGTACTTCTCATGTTGATGAAAATCGGCTGGTATATGATAACACTGTCAGCTGGAAAGATTTTCAGTGGTTTATCGAATTGAGTTTTCTACATAATAACTAGTGAAGTATAAAATTTCTAGAGCTAACGTTATGGTATTAATGTCCGCGATAACTTCAGCCTCCTATCAATTACTAACCGATGCTGGATATAATTTTAATTATAAAGTGGTAATTGATCTCCAATGAATTAGAATGAGATAGATAGATAAAAATGTTAAATGACTTCTGTAAGTCACGAATCATAAGGGTTAAAAAAGAAGCTAGACGTACAAATTATCCCTCTTCCAACGAGAGAGGGATGTCAGTGCCAGTCTTATTTTCCACTGATACGGATATTTCACATTTACACCTGGAAAGTGGAGACAGTAGTTCTTTTCCACACTTTGTTTAGGACGAGGCCATCGTTTTCAAAAGAGACGTGTGTAGACAGGGCGGCAAATAGCTGAAACTGGCAAAAGCCTCCACCTTTTCAGTGGCTCGTGTAGGGAGTGGAGGATTCCGCGTATTATAGTATGGCGAATAGGAAGTCATAAGGGAATGGGGGTGTAAGGAAGAGGATACACGCACGTCTAGACGCCACGGGAAGAGGTGCTAGACTAGTAAAGTGTCGGGATGGGGAGAAAAGCGTGAGGAGCAAAGGGCTGCCTATGCGCGGGGGGAGAAAAGGAAGGACGATCAGGGAGGAGGAAGGGTTGTGGAGTGCGGAGGCACATGTGGTATAAAGGGAGAGTTCTGTAAAAAGGAAGGGCATTGAAATGGAAAGAATATGTAATAGAAAGGGTGTCGTCCATAAAATCGTGACAAGTTAGGAGGCGAAACCGAGTTTAAAAATCGCAGACAAGCCGTGCATCTCCAGTTCTTACTTAGCTCTCTTTTTAACGCTAAAAGATTCGATAGATATAGCTACGTAATTGGTTCTGTATGTGTACTTTTCGGAACTGCATAGAAGTGCATACAGCTCTGGGAATATAACGAATGCAGATGCTGCTAATGTCTATAATTATCTACGGATAATATGAGAAACGGAAGCTAAAATAGAATAATGATGGTTAGGTTTGTTGTAAATTCGCCTCGACAGAATCGTTTTTCTGCGAAATTGTACGCAGCAGCACAATTTTATGTAAATAATTAATCCAATGAAATTAAATCTTGAAAAAACATGGATAGCATAACATAGAGTAAAAGTATATTTGGAAGACAATATAGCGCTATTTAAGATAAAACTCCATTAAAGATATTTAACTGCAATGCTCACTTAACTACTGCTGCCTAGGAACCTTCGAAGGGATGGTTTATAAGCGATGTGTTCCGTAAGCGGGCAGATGTAATGACGAACTTGATTAAATTATCTCATAAAATTAATTTAGAAAAATTTCGGAACTCCCGCGAAATCCTTTAAAACAAAATCTTGCAACCTAAAACAGACTGAAATATTACCTGCTATTTAATTTAGGAAGGATGAAAGGAAAATAGGGGTGTGAGAGCGATACGATGAAAAAAAAATTATCCGGCCATTACTTAGCAAGGACTTATAGAGAGATATCGGATATAGAACTCAGGGTATGGGAAGCCAACTTATTTTGATTATGATGCGCGATAACTTAGAAAATTGCGTCAGTATACAAGGAGAGTATCATCAGGTCTCCGCAATGTTTACAAATACTCAAATGAAGGAATTCAGATTATTTAAGCGAGGGAACTGCTCATGTAAAAACCCTTACGGGGAAAAGGGCGTTAAATTCTACGAAAATTATAGGTTGTATGTGTGGATCTCTTTGTATATATGTTTATGGAGAGGAAATTTGTTTGGGTGGTTTTGAGTGGCGTGAATTAGGAGTTTGAGAGAAAGAATAAAGGACGTTTAGATGGGGGATGATGCAAATGTAAAGGGGGTGGAAAGGGGGCGGGGGAGGGAGAAAGGGTGAGGCTGGAGAATCAGAAAGGTTTAAATGGAGAGGAGAGAAATGCGGAGACTACATTGGATGGAAATGCGTGAAGGGTGTGAAAAAACCATTTCATCTCGTGACGCCAATTCTCTTCCCTTGCATTCATATTTTATTTTGTGCCTCCGATTTTGCACGCCAAAGCGCGTATACTCAGGCGCGCTTCCACTCTCTTCTTCCGAACAAACGAAACCTGTATTTTTACGACTCACTCTCGGCGATGCCTCCTCACTCTTCGCTTTCATATGAATATTTTCACGCTTCGCTCTAACTTCTGGTATCATTTTAATCTTGTATGCGATCTCCGTCACCCATTAATTAAAACATTTGGAGTTTAAAACAACGTCTCACTCTTTTCCGTGACGTCTCGAATAAGGTCTGGGAAAAAATCGCGCTCCCTAAGTCTTTTGTGTTCTTAAAATACCATCATGATGCATGCTCCGAACAAAAGTAACCTCATACAGGATAATTTTTTCTTCCGCGTCCTTTGGATATGGAAGCTTGCATCCAACTCAGCTGCTGATGAAATTTAAATTTGCGGCCAATAGGAGTTTCTTTTCAACTTCCACATGGTAACCTCAGAGTGATTCGAAAGCCCATCCCAAGAGATAGGGAACATTCTATGTTCGCGACCAATGTCGGTGGTGCTGTTGCTACGGGTGACTTATCTTAGGGCTGCTCTCAGACATGGAGTGCCCTTGGATAGTAGCTATTCAATCATTCTTCCCGTTTTGGATTGCTCAGCTATTTTCATCGATAGTGGGTGGGCTTAGGTGCTCTGTTTTCATCTGTGCTACGCCCTCGAGGAGTCCGATTGGTAGCTTCCGACGGGAGGGGCTCTACCGGGTGTTACCTATTGCGTCTCCTACTAGGATCGCCCCTGAGTACCCCTATTGTGGTCTGCTGTTAGAAAGTCGTAATCTAGACAGCAGAAAAAAACTAGCTTCAAGCTCTTTGGAACGGAAAGGTGATACTTTCTTCCAAGCGACTCACGGTCTCCCACGCCTTCCCACATCCGACCGGTCCGAACTCCGCCCCCGCCTCCATTGACCCTGCCCCCCCCATTTCATCCTCCTACCGGCGACCGGTCCCATCTCCATCCCCTTCTCCGTACACCCGCAAAGGGTAACCAGTCCAGCACACTGGCAATTTTTCCCCGTATCCTACCACACTTACCTTTCACCCCAATCTCGTTCCCACTCGAGCGGAGCCCATCGTTCCTTAACCCTCCGGACGGCCCATCTCCTTCACCCTCTCCTCTTTCCATGTCAAATCTCTCTCCCGACGTCGCGAACCGCTCTTCACACCCACGCGAGCCGCATCGCACCCTCTCGTCTCGCCCCCCAACATCCCACCTTCAACCCCCATCCTTATCTCACCCACTGCGGACGCATCTCCGCTTTTTCCAGACCGAGTCATTAAGTGTCTAGACACCGTTGCGACGATAACAAGAGAAATTTCCTAGTACGGTCGAAGGAATAAAGAGGGGGTGTGGCTAATGCGCAAGGTCGTATCTGAGGGTTGTGGGTGTCGAGGTGCGCTCTTTTTGGAGAGTTCTTCCAGACGCAGAAGAAATATAGATGGCCGATTCCGCGCTATTCTGGGAAGTGCTTTTGGGTCTCTGCTCGTTTCTGCTCTTTTCGTCCCGGAGTGCGTGTAGGAAAATGAGTGATACCGTTACCGTCTCCCTGGAGATAAACTAAAAGAAGCCAACTCCCTCTCTTTACCAAATATTTAGGCATGTCCATGTGATATGTTTTGGTATCTAAAAGGCTCTTTATCAGCATAAAACCAGAAAAATAAGTGACACAATGTTCCAGTAAACAAGAAATACCAAAGAATAAAACCATGGTGTAATAAAAGAAAATATATCTACAGATTCCGTAAAATTTAATGACACGGGGTACTCAAGGGGTTCCTCTGTTGCCTAAATAATACAGGAACCATTGTGGATTATGCGCAAGATTTAAATTAAAAAATGTTTCAATATGGCTTTTCACTACTTATCAATCTCCAAGATTTGATCAAAGTGGAGTTCGGACAACTTCTCAGAATACGGTGAGGCGTTGTGGAAATTAATAATAAGAAAAGTAACCTTGAATGGTATTTTTTCCTCAAAGTTTACCTTTTAAAACAATCTGATGATGAAGATTATCAAAACTATTATCGTCGAAACTACTTGAAGAATAAATTTTGGAAAAAAATGCATCCACTGTTTCTTTTCCCGAGAGCATGATTATTCTGAAACAGTTTTTGTGTTAGTGATGGAAAATTATGTACATTATCTTCATGTCATATCAGCATGCTATAAATTTCGCCAGAATTACCTTAAAATTTCTCTAGGTTTTAATTATAAGATTACAACTATGGAAATGTCAACATTAGCATTACTTTCTCCCTAAGGTTGACATCATAGTGAGCAATGTATTAATGGGACAACTTTCAAATTACAGGAAGGTATTCCGAGTAGATCGCTCATTGCATTTTTCCATACTTTGCATAATTATTGTTCTACTTCTCCAGTTGAATAGTTCTACAGGCTAATATGAACTATTTAGTCATTCTACGAGTATCAACGATGGACCTTGAATGAATTTCATTAATTTGAATTTTTTAAATTTTATGGCAGCTCGTTATAAATTGCATCTAAAGATACGCTGAGCCATCAGTTAATTTAGGAACTTCTTACTTCATAACTGTTATTTGTTCGTAATATTTGAATTCGGTCTATGTAACATCTTAATAGTAACTACAATAAAAGCTATATGTTGATAGTATTTTGGGCTATTGTAAATCATTAGTTTCGCAATTTAGAACATTGAGTCGATTTCCATTGAAATAGTTAATAACATTATAATAGTTTACGCAAAGCTTAGAGACGACATATTTTAGATAGAATTAAAAATTATTGCAAGGGTAGAAATAAACTAAAAGCCAGTATCCACGTCTGATTTTCATTAAATTTTTCTAACACCTTTCTCGATGGTAACAATGTTATAGGATTAAAAACATTAAATACATAATTAATTTCTTTACCTGGAGACCGATTTTTACTAAATGGTGAAATAAAGCTTACCTTAATATCCGAAATCAGAGTCTAAAACGATTAAACTTTTATAACGACAGAGCAGCAATAAGAGTAGAATCTTTCGCTCATTTGTCACTGTAACGCTTCTTCCTCGGAAACTTAGCTACTGTGTGTTAAGTATATATGGTATCTCAGTATATTTTAATTTTCTAAAACAAATGTTGACGGTTATTTTTAGCCTCCCTCAGTTTTACAATTTTTATGCTGAGTCCGTTTGTTGTCAATTTTTGTGGGTGACGAAGCCTTAATAGCCTTAAACTAGCAGCTATCAAATTTCAGATTCAGTGCTCAATTAAGGATGAGGTAAGGTCACTAGGTTTCGAAGTATGTTGTTTAACCGTTATATCAGTTTTACCAATATCTACTTGGCTAAAATTCCTAATCGTAGCAGAAGTTTTTTCAAAATTATTACATTCAATAACATTCAGATAGATTATATCAGACTACTTTCAAAGAATCTTAATAACGAATAATATTGTAACCACCTATTTTGAATTTTTATTTTTCGTATTGAAAAGGTGTCAGATCTTACTTAGAAAACACTTTAGTTTTCGAGCTGATGAAAAGGAAAAGTTCGATGCTTTATATAATTTAGAAACTTTAACTTATGACTAACTATAGCTATATAACTCTAAATTCTTAGAGAATATGAATTTGATTTAGATGTTCATAATTTTAGAACAGCTTTAGTGAATTGACGAGTCTACAATATTCGTTGTAAAGTAAGTGTGGTTAAACCTTTTGGGAAAGAACTTGGTCGGTCAGATTTGATTCCAAACTTGAAAGCAGTCTGAAACAGAAAAGCTGCAAAATATCCTAAAAATGAATTGAAACCGTCAATTTGATAGTGCTTATTTGTGACAGGCTGTATGGAATAATAATTGAACGAAGGGCCTTGTGCCCTTCGCAAGGAATATAAAGTGTCAATTCCTATTAGTATTCGAGCTAATTCATTTATTTAGCCCCTAGTGACTAAGCCATAGTAAATTGCTGCTCATTTTCGCTTTTCAAACGAAAAAAGCTAGTGGAAACGAAATTGACGTTTCAGTTTAAAACGTACAAGTACAAGCGTATTCCAAATAATTAAGAGAAACAGTTTTACGGTTTGGAATTGAAACTACTCGTTTTTTTCTTGATTTTCTAACAAAAGCGCAGACCGCGCCGTGCATGGTCAGAAAATCTGCAAATGACAACCTAAATGAAAAGCGGAGCATTTTCTGTTATTTATTTTTCAGGTTGTTACTTAAATTGATAGAATTTGCTCACTGAAATTGTTTCCTGTATATGCATCAAGCTATTTTTTCTTGTTCCGTTCAAAATGCCTCTGCTCCGTACATTTTAACCACTACATTAAAATAAGAAAAATCCTCTACGAAATACAGGGAAAACCTGGTGAATTGTGTTTATATTTTGTTGCGCCGACATCGCTGAGATTTAATATTGAAATGAGTTAAATGTTCTGGAAATATTACTTGAAGACAGCTGCATATGATTCATCTGAGTTTTCTTTCTCCCATGAATACCGCATTTCGTTCAAATAAGATATATTTATCGGTTGATATACATTTTCCATCAAAATCATTTACTACAAATCTTAGATTAATTCAATGATGCATGAAACATTACGAAAATAAAACGTTCTTTTTAATTGCCTACTAAATCTAAAAATTTACATTAAAAAGTTTTAGTTAATTATAAAATGGCTTATATGTAAAGCTTAAGAGTGTAATTTATAATCGATTTCTGGGAAAAGATGGCACAAAAATTATGTAGTTGATTATTAAGATTGATCGTGATAAAATTGATCCACATTACGTAGGCGGAACATGGCGAATTGCAATGGTACTGCGGCTGTTCCGATTCTAGTAATTTTCCGTTTACTTGTGAGCAGGAACGCCAAAATTTTTCAAGTTTTGCCAAATTCAAATTGAGCTTATAGAGCTCATAAAAATAGAGCAAAGATACAGTAGGTAAGGTGAAATCTTGGAGTGAATAATTTAGTTATGTGCATGTAGAGAGATTATAGAGTTACGTGCGATTTTTTTCGTAGCGAAGAGATTTAAATGTTTCAAAATGTAGGTTTAAGTCGATGTAACATAATAAAAGCTCTAAGAGAGAAAATTTTCTCAAAAGATGAAGAATATGCCAAAAATAATTAATTTATAGTAGAGATTGACGGATCATTTTCCGTAAGAGGAATGTACTTTCATTTCATAATTTCATTGATTTATCTGAGGAAGCCATAAATGACAAAGGGCCTTATAAGAGATTGTTAATGGTAAAAATACCTGGCATTAAATTAAAATACCCGAAATAATAACTAAGTTAATTAAGTTACTCAGAAAGGAAAAAGATGAAAGTAACTCAAGTTGCATGAATCGATATGGAGAAGAAACACAAGATATGAAATCTATTCTGAAAAGGGGGAAGGTGTAAGATTTTTTTATGAAAAGGTGCAATGTGGTTCAATAAATTCACGGATAGTTTTTATTTTCATGATACATAGTAAGGAAATGTGGAGGTAATTAATTTACTAAAATTATTTTCTGATGTTTTGCGAGGACAGTTCGTCGCCAAACAACTCAATCGCTCACGTGAACCTAAGTTTATTTTGGATAGTCTTTCTCCTTCAGGATTTTCATCATTATGATTTATGGAAGGAGACCAAGCTGTATGTTTGCGGAATATTTTGAAGACCTTTACATAGAATATTGTCTAATATTGTCTCCCTTCTATTGAAGGACGGTTGCTGATTGGAGTCCTTGTTCCGAATGGAAAGAGAGCAAAGTAGCAAGCGCTACTACTATCAATCAACTGTCTACATTTTCGTTTTTAAATAACTTATTATATGGCTTTGAACCATTTACACTTCTTACGTTAAGTTTGGACATACACACAAATTTCCCCGGTAAAAGAAATTTGGGATCGCTGACAGGATGGAAGTATTTAAAATACGATGGTTGATTAGATCTTAATCATATAAAATAATTCCATATTTTTAAATGAAAAATTTAATTTCTCCAAAGTCTTCTATTCTATAGTCTATTTGATTTTAGCCGCATCAAATGCGATTTATTTAGTTGCATCAAGAGTTTTCTTTGAGTTAAATTTAGATATTCTTTTGATGCTAAACATGTCTTACTTGTAGTATTTTATTTATATCATTCAACGTTTCATAACAAATATAGGGAAACATTCTGCGTACAAATATATATTCCCCGATAAAATATGAGCCCCGTAAATTATTAATAATGGATTGCGATAGTTCTCCATGGGATAATTATCGAAAATTCTACTTCTACAGATGTACTGCAGAAAATTGTAATCTGAAAAAACGCGTTTTTTCAAACTGATAATTTCAACCGGTTATCAACCTCCCAAAACCAAACATCATCCCCTTACATTGCCTGAAGCAAAATATTGCTTGAATAGAATGTAGTGCCATACTATTCAATTTCTAATACCTACAAATCGATCGATTCTTCCACATTTCCTTTTTGCTCGGAATTTGCATGCCGCGTAGTATTGTATTTATACACTCCTATGGCCACAAAAAACGCAAATCTTCTATCCAAATCAGTCGATGTTTCTCAGATTTAAGTCGCTGAAAAATAGTAATACAATGTTCAGTGATTCATATTCTTGACGATGGAGATATTTATAAACGCGGATTCTTACGATAATGTTGTATATATTGCCCCGTTGAGTTTGATTTCTTCTGCATACAGAGGCATTCGATTGGAAAGAATTTGGGACACAAGGTCTAGAGGAGCAACTAGATTCCTCAATAGTTCTTGCAGTGTCTCTTATTGGATTTCTTGTGTATTGAACACACTATGGCTTCCCTCCATTGGCTAGACATCCTTTCTTCATTCCGTATCTGCTTTGTTAGCCTGTGTAAGTGATTGCAGAGCTTAGTCCCTTTCCCCTTGGGGCAGTAAACGCAAGTTGTCTGCCATTTATTGCTTGAAAGTCATGTCACTTTCAGATTTTCGGGTCAGCGGAAATGCTCTTCCAGAATAATAGTTTTAGAGACCTTTGAGTGTTTTTCTAAGTGAAGTAACTGAGGTTTCGATTACGGTTTTGAGATATCGGGTTCTAATCTTCCTATCACCGATGAAGCTTCATAATATCTTGGGCATCTGTTATATAGAATGTAATTTTAATTAATTTACGAACGGTAATTTCATGAAAACTTCTTAAAATTAGAGAATAAATTTCCTTAAGATCCCTATAAATCTACATTGAAGCGTTGATGACACTTATGAATGAAGCAAATTTTAGAGATCACAACATATATATTAATTTCTGGTATAAATATTTTTATGAGTAATATATTCAACAACTGTCAGACGCGCTTTCAAAATAGAAAGGTAAAACAATCAATCTCATCGGCCTTAACTAGTTGCAATGTTATCTTACGCAAATAAATTTATGTAGATTGAAAACGAAACGATTGAGGACTAGATATACATAATTCTTCTTTCAGAAAGGTTTCTATATCTATACGTTTGAATATTATGAGGCTAACGTTTGTAAGTTAAAACCACGAATATCATTGTAAAAGTGTCCTTAAGATTCAAATGGATAACACTGTGAATTTTGACCTAGGTAAGATAAAGAATTCATATAGGAAAAACTAAATCGATGACCAATTAAATTTTACAGAGGGGAATTATTTCAAAGATTCCGCCGTAGAAGACTTAAATAAAATGTTTTCAGTAATCCATTAATATATGTAAGATGGATTTATTATTTGAGAAAGCGGTATATTACCAGCTTCACCCGTCTGGAAACGACCTTTCCTTAAAAATAAATTTAAACGAACGGATAAGAAGATATCGGCAATGTAGATTTCAGAGCTTTCTTCCTTTATATACAACACCCAAAATTTAATGATTATCTGTATATTAGAAATATTAATTTTTTAATTTAACTACCTCCTTATAAACGCTGTGAGGACTTTTGTGATGTATTGACTTAAGAGAATACATTTTTGACAATACCGTCTCAAGAAAAATTCTAAAATATTTTGCGTATGTTTTTAAATTCTGAAAGACTAGGTTTCCATGGAGTTTCTCTAATTTATGAGCAAAAACATTATCGCCGTTACTTCATAATGTCTCTGAATCTGTGGAGTTTTCCTTGATGAACTCTCCCCTTTGAACAGTCCAGCTCAGTAGACCATGCTGGTAGTGGAGTGCCGGCGGCATATCTCACGAGGTCATTAGGACACGGCAAGTTCCCGCATCGACAAGAAGCTGGGTTACTATTTGAAAAAATAGTGAAATGTGATGCAATTTTGAAAATCAAAATTCTCATCCAGGATTCGATGAAAGTTAATTTTCGCTTTCTAGTTCAGGATTCCTCCGCGATCACTATATCAGAATCAACAGGTTATTGCTCTAGAAGTTAAGTATTTTGTCCGCTCTTTCCTAAATCGCCATGGTTTCTTTACGTGCGAGTGTCTTTTGCTATATTTGTTTAGATTTAATTTTTTATTTCTGTTATCTACTCTACCCTGGATTTGAAGTTTCGAAACCTTAATGCGATTTGCACGTCGATTTTCAAACAAATTCATCAAAAATTTATATGCGATTTTCAATGAAAATTTTTATTAGATATTCGAAATAATAATCAATGTTAGCGCAATAAAGGATACTTGGAAAATAATTAGAACAAAGAACAAAATGTCCTTGCATTGAGAATTTTTAGTGAAGTATGTTGAAGTTTTAATTAAGAAATATTTATCAAAAAAACGTAAAATTACCTACATGTATTTGAATTTCTGAAAATGAATATGATCATTTTGTTATTATGCGTCTAACTTTATAAAGACTGACCAAATACTGCGACAACAATCAGCTAAATAAATCTTAGGACCACCTTCGTTAAATTTCAATTATTTCGCGAACGTTAAGCGACAATAACCGACTAGGGGCATAGCCTGAAACAAGCAGGAAATCGGCTAGCAGGGCACATTTATAAATGTGTATAAATACTGCTTTACAAGGACAACCTTTAATTTTAAGAATATCAATTCCGCATTAATCTGAAGAATGTTAATTAATTATTATTAATATTAATTCCCGAAGGGAATGGCAAAAAATCCTCAGTAGTTGTTAGAAGACTCAAAAAATCCGCAATAAGTCTGCCTCACCAGCAGAACTTTATCAGCCTTCGTTGTGGTTTTATCCTTTGTTTAGGTTTTCCCTTTATTCATCGAAGTGCCATAATTTCCACACCACTTATAAAGAGACGAAAAAAAATTTAATTAAGTTTGAGGATATTGTTTTAACTATTTCATTGGGACAGTTTAAGCGCACTTCGCAATTCCATGTTCTTAGGAAGATTAATTTCAAACTGACACGAGCGTGTTGCGTGCGTTCATGTATTACTAACGAGCAATATTTGCGATAATTATCAGAGCTGCTGCACTAATGAGAAATTAAAATGTCGAAATACGGATAATTATAGTAAGTATACGAGTATTATCGCACTTCGAAGTAACAATGTGTCGACAGTTATATAATTGTGGCTTGAAGCGGAAAAAAGTTACAATGAAGACATCCCTTTTATCTAGTTGATATCACCTCAGGACAATCGCAGATTTGGGGCTGGAACTGGCTCCCATCAATTGTCTCTAAAGATAAAGCTCTCTCTAAAAATCCCTTCTACGCTTCGCACAAAAAAAAACTACCCGGGCATTTCAAATATGTCATTTCGATTATCCAGTTCAAAGCGTTATAATAAGTACTAATTCTTAATGAATGAGAAAGTTGAACTTCGCACTTTCCACACGATTTTATTATTCGACCAATTTCGGCCGTAGAGCCATTATCAATTGACCTGGTTGATGCCGAAACCGGTCGAATTATATAATAGTGTGGAGAGTGAGAAGGTAACTTGTCTCATTTATTAAATAGCGTTCCACGAAGTAAGGCCTAATTATATATATTACTTATACCTATATCATTGAGAATGTAGGGGAAAAGTCTGCAACAAAACCAGAAAATCGGAACGGACCCGCGAGACCAAAATAGCTTAAGAGCATATATTAAGAGCATCATCAAATTACTCCTGTCGCAACGAGTTGAACAACCCGCATCTCCGAAGACAGAAATTAAGCTTGAAATTTCTAGAGGTTGAATCATAAATGATCGTTTTTGTGGTTTTTCATATTTAAGAGGGAAATATACTAAATAAACCACATTACTCTGATAGATTCATGACTTTTTAAAAAAATATTTGCGAATTTCAATATGCAACTTGGGAACATCTACACAGTTTGAATGAAACGGATTCTTCACGTAAATGCCTCGGCTTAGCTAGTTTCTTTTTTCAGGACGGAAGAGACTAGGTATATATTATAAAGGACGATTTCCTAAATAGAAGGGGAATATACACGGAGAATGTTACCGATGTGAATTTTCTTTTGTGAACTGTGATTATGGATAAATATTGGCTCGCTTTTAACCATATGCCTTTGGCTCGAATGACAAGTACAAGCCGAATTGCATGTCCCTGGAGTATTAAACTTGAAATTTTATGTTTAAAGCTTCTTATATAAAACATGCCAGGAGCTGATAAGAGATTAGCTCGTATAATGTCAGTATTTACACACAACTCGCCATAGCAACAATTATTCTACTTCGGAAAAATTCAAACTGTTTCTTAACTGTGGTTTACTCAGGGATTTAATAGTTTATATTAACAAATATGTATTTTGATCAGAATGGTTGAAACGTGAAAGTTTGTTTGAATTCTATTGCTCGTGTCTTGCAGAGAAGTGAATTTTAATCAGCCTGCAATATTTCACGTACAGTTGGCACTTCATTTATCAAGAAAAACAGATAATGATATTCTATTGTAGAGATTTTCTCGAAGTTTAGTAATGTCGAATTTTGAGTCTCGATTCTCAGGAAGTATAAATCGAACACCTTAGCGACTTGTTATGCGAGATGTGGTAATTGAATAACTAATCGAGTGTGGCAGTTATGACTCGGTGGAATTCTATTATGAGAACAAACGGTGACTTTGTAAAGTTGCCCGATGTATTTTACTGCCAATTAATTTCAACTCCTAGAGTCTCATTCTGGCGCAAACGGCAAACTGTGGATATAGACGAAGACAATAATGATGTACTAATTTATTTCTACGTAAATATACCAATACATCTTCTCATACATATTTGGGGATGAAATGAAGATATATTTTGTGGAAATTTACAAATTTATTGTTTATTTTCATGAGTACATAGTTTAGAAACCACCATCTCATTCCAGCGGTTAAATGTAGAATTCATTTTTTACGCGAAAGTCATGGCATTTTTATTTTGCAACTAGGGTCATTTTTTACGTAGGCATTGCCCAAGAGTAGGAAATAGACTTCCTTTGTGGAGACCCCTGAGGATGGAGGCTTTGTCTCCGAAATGATCATTGGGACTTTCCTGAAATCGGTAATCCGGAGATTCCCGTTGACTCGGAGCGTGAGTTCCGCTTGCCGTAAGACGGCTTACGGAGTGTTTTTAAATTGCCTAAGAGTCTCAAATCCACGAAGATTCTATTTTTCTCAGATTGTTTGAATTGTTTTCATAAGGGATTGCCAATTATTTGGCATCATTCTCATTGCTTAATATCGTTTTATCAGAGAGAAACGGTATTTATAATTCCAATTTTGCGAGACTTCAATTATGGATTGTTGTAAGTAAATGCATACGTAAGGTTTGTTGCGGCCATACAGAACTATCTGTCCCAAAAACCCAGCCTGTTAAGAAGTCTTGGTCAGCAAAAGTTCGATAATCAACTGATAGGATTGCACTAAGAAATTAAAATATACTGTCCACAAAATAATATATTTATTCACAAGAAAATGGTTTCGGCGTTGGGTTATGCCATCATCAACTAATAGGAAACACCTGAAGAGAGCTAATTTCTCCGAAAATATTTTTTTTTTCGGCGGTGGTCCCGCCGAAAATCGTCACATCGATTCCGCCGTTGAAATTGCGGGTCGGAATTCATCGAAAATACTTCCTATAGTATCGATTGTTAGGAAAGCACCATTGGCTGAAAAAAGGGAATCTTCGATTCGAAGAGCCCGCTTCAGTGGGGGTGAAGTGGTCGGCCTGCCTAGAGAGCGGGCAGTGGCAAGGCAAGGGAGACGAGGTCACATGCCACAGTAGGCTGCCGTCTTCCCGCAGCACGCAAGCACTCGATCGCGGGTCTGAATGGAAATCACCCGAGGCTCTGGACCTCCTCTGGTACTCTCGCCGCTCACCTCGCTACCCTCAAGCACTCATTTTTTCCTTTCCCAACCCCCGGCGTCCGCTCATATGGATTACAAGCGAAACTTTCTTCGTGGGAAAGTCCGAGAAAGAGGCATTGTGGTTTGAGGGAACCCCGTATAAATAGATTTCCCCATCTGCGAATCGGTGAATTGAAGAGGAAAAAGGATTGTGGAAAGGGGAGAAGTTTAGGTTTGCGTGAGGGGGCGATAGGTGTGAGGCTCGGAAGGGTGTGGGTGGGTGTAGTAAAGTCCGAATGAGGGCGTAGGAGGAGAGAAGGGGGGAGGGAACGTCTGGAGGAGGGGAGACGAAGGCTCGGGAGGCAAACAAGTGCATTCGGACTCGACTGTCTAGTAAGGCTGCTTATTTTTTTTTAAACCTATCATGGGATTCTCGATCGTTTCATTTATAGCATTTTCATGCGAAATTCGCGAAAGCACCCGCGCTGTGTACCGATATCAGAAGCTATTCGTCGTACCCTTTCAGCTATTGGGAAATTCTTGGTATTTGGAAGGGCTCCGCACTTCCGAACGTAATGACGAGTGAGATGAGGTTTTTATGGATTTTTTTCCAGGCGTTCGTGCGGCGCGATGGGAGGGTATTTTTCGCGGCTTTCACCTTTGTCTCGTTGGTTTTCTTGAACCAACTTCGTATGTTACGTCGGTGGTAACGGGTACTTTAATTCAAATACTTTGCGCCAGTTCGACTCCTTGATGCCACACAATAAGATGATACGATGAGTAATTTAAGAGTAAGTATCATTTAATTAACATCATGTTTATCGATCAACCAATAGAGGTTAGGTGTAAGAGAGGCCCATTGGGCCTAACCTCGCCGTAAGGGTGAAATAAATAAATAAATTAATTAATGTTGACTCTGGAGAACAATAGCGAATGGTCCAAAAAATGAACTTTTCCACAAGACCGCGCCTTTCTTTGTGAAGGCTCTGAATAGCGATATGTATCTTCATCGCAGGTTTCGAAAGTGATGATGAGGAAACTTCAATCTCAAACGGCATTCTTTTTGCAATATTCATATTCTGAACCTCAGTTTTGAAACAAAAACACCTCACGCCATGATTTTCGTCATTTTTACGAAGCCAAATTGTTTTGCAAGTAAAGTTGGGAAAAAGTCAATATTTGTGCTCGGGAAGTAAAGACGTGAATGAAAAATGACGCTACGTTATTACGGAAAGAGAATAAGTGATTTGTTACGATTGAAGCTTTCCCCTCAGATGTAGATGATATAAGACAAAGAGGAAAGAACGGGGGATGACAGACAAGGAGAAAAAAACAGGTGAGGGGCTGCAGACAGGTGAGGAGAGCGGAATAGAGGAACACAAAGGGCAGACGGGGTGAGAGAAGTCACGGAAAGATGCAGTTATTAGAACAGGAAGTGAGGAAAGATTCAAAATTAAGGATCCCGAGAAGTCTAGGGAGGGAAAGGGAGCGGGAGACAGAGAGAGGAAAACAGGATCCGAGACTTTTGGTAGTTTGAATTTTATTCGACGAGGATATTTTTCTTACCACCTCTCTCTTTTTTTTCTGGTCTCCCTTTTCCACACGGCCAATCAATATTCAACGGCTTCGTCGCCAGAAGCCTTGTCGCCGGCAGCCCGCCCTCACTCCTCCCTGCTCTCGGCCTTTCACGGACCTTTACCTCCTCGGCCACCCACACCGGTACGGGGACGAGTGAGATAGGAAGGGAGTGAGGCATAAAGAAACCATCGTATTCACAGCAGACGGTCATCAATTACTCCTCCTTCCCCGACCCCTTCAATCCTTCTACCTCATTCTTCACATTGTCCACCGATTACACTCTCTTACACATCCCGAAGAAACACGATCGACCCGCTCCTCCTTCAGTTCGAATGCTCGTTTGCTTCCTTTCTTTACGTTTTCGAAAACTTCATTCGGCCTGATTAAGTAATCTTGCGCCACGAGCGAAAAAGATTACTATGACTGTTACGTAGCTAGCACGTTTATTCTACTGATATGGGGACAGAAATCTCAGTGCTACTTTTTAGCGGAGGTATGAGTTCCTCATTTAATTAATATATTTTGAGAAAAATGAACAAATAAAAAATTCGGACTTTTATCTAATGTTGCTTAACGAAATACACATTTAGATACCTTTTCATTAAAGAGCCTTATTATGGTTAATTAACATCTGCCGTCTTCGGTAAGATTTGGTCTAGATGGTCTTTTATTACACTTCAGAGGACTAGGAATTGTGTGCCACTAAGGTTGAGGGTGTAGTCTCTGTAAATTGTTATAATAATAATTATAGTCAGAGACTTTCTCTGTCATTTAAATAATATTTTATTCTCAAAATCATCTACTACTTGAGGGAAAGTTTTTTTGTATCTGTGATCAACAAAAATTCTGGCTATTAATTTGATTTATCATTTCACCATTATATATGGAATAAAACAAAAATATATTGTAAAATTTCAGTAAGTACATTTCGTTTTCTGGAAAAGTAGATAAGTAATCCTTCTTAATTTCGTCAGGTATATGGAGGTATTAAAATTGTATAAATTTTAGTTAAAATTTGATTCTGTAACAAGTATTTCGCAGTTGTCGTAAGGAAAAATGAAAAAATTTTCTATATTAATTTCCCGTATTAAACTCTTAAGTTCCCTGTATATATCGTAGCCCTTAACGATTTTGGAAAATATTGTAATGTGTGTACCCTTCATATAATGCTTCAACAATGTAATTCCTTGGATTATTATTTTAAAATACTATTTAATAAATAAAAGCGCGCCGTATTGAAATGTAATTTTAAACTTGTCTATGTGGTTTCATAAGGCAAATTCTCAGTGAGGTGACGTTTTTTCTCCCAAAAAAATTCGAAAATTTGAGATTTGAGCAATTCTGGAATTTTTAGTGTTTGCAAAAGGTTAAAAATTCTGAATCGGTAAGAAATAAAACATTTTGAGATCTAATGTAACTCTATAAATTCTGTCGATTCATTTTTTGATAATTATTTTTATTCGTTGTCGCAATTGATGCCTGAAATTTTCATTTGCCACGAAATTAAATTTTCAAAGGAAATAAAATATGAGTATAAGAAGATGTGCTATTTTTCTAATATTTTGATTGTTTTTATGAGAATATGAAGCAAATGCTGTTTGTTTGGTTACATTTTTGAGATATATTTGAAATATTCGGCTAAATCTATGTACGTTCTTTCAACCTTCATCGAATCCCATTTTCGGTTAAGACGCAGTTTAACTCTTTAAATCTAATTTCCTAATATTTTAAAATTCACTTCTGTGAAACCCTCCATTGACTCCCTTGCTTTTTCGTAGGAAATAGAATACGGTAACGGGAAAAGAAAACCGGGAGCTCAACGCTGTAATTTTAAAGGTATTTCATATTTCACGTGTCTTCACGAACTAAAAAATGATTTCAAAGCGAAATAGAAAACTTGATAACATTCTTATCCACCAGAGCGAATAACTCCTTGCTAATCCTTAAAAATTATGAAAAAAATGCTCTGCTATCAGTTTACTGGCAAATTCACAGCAAACGTCTAATCATCTAAATTAATACCCTCCAAGCAACCTTTCGCCGTGTGACAGGTGGGTAATCAGATCACATCTAATGCAGAGTTCGGAAAATCTTTTCTGCATATACCATTCGCTTTCATTGGAAACTATTATGTCGAATTTGAAACCATCAGGCAGTACTATGTATCGCCTACATTTAAATAATGCGAGATCTTTGAATCAATTGCTTGAGCCGTGACTTCGCAAAAGGACTCCATGAAGGAACAAGGAAAAGAGAATCTTTTACCGACCACAATGTTTATAGAAAAATGACCTTAGCTTCGACTCATAGAGTGTGATGATGATTATACGAGTTGAAACCATAGCCGTTCCGAAATAAATATTTTGGTAGGTAAATGTTTGTATTTTCCTTGTTCCTTCGATTCGAGATCTAAACTTTTAGAATAAAAATAAAGCTAATAGCTAAATGAATCTAGATAGACTATCTTTCATATTATTTTCGTTTGACGTGATAAGCTAGGATAGAAAATAAAACTATTCGAAGACAAGCATATGGTTCAGGAAACGAAGTGAAGGCCATAAGTATCAATCTAGATTGTGGAGAAATACCTATGTACGTATCTATGAAAGATCAATGGCCCAAATAGGAAAGGCAATAGAAATGTGAGAAAACTTTCTTAATTTAGAAAAAGTGGTGACTCGTCTATTAAACGTAAGAATGGTAACACAATTTGATCGATCTTCATTCTACAAATAATAATTTGACGCGTTCACGTAGTTTACACATTTGAAAGACAAATTCGTGTAACCAGTCTTGTATTGAAGATGAATTTTCATCAAGTTCAGGCCGATGTGATTAATTTTATTTATTTACCAAAATACCCACAATCATCCATTTACTGGAGCTTAGCTTCAAACAATAACAAAGGACGAACACACATAACCAATCACCTAACAGGGAAAATCCGACTAGTCGGGAATCGAACACGGGATCTTGGTGGTGGAGTGATAGCGCTGTAGGACGCTAACCACTCGGCCACCGAGGTCGGTACAAACTTATTTCTTGAGCTCATTCGCTCATAGGTTTTGAACCCATTTATTACTTATCGTTTAAATCACATTAAATTTCTATCTCTAGCTCCACAACGCCTTGTTAAATGCCTAAGCTCCAAAGTATGAGTCACCCAACGCACACTTGGACCTTATTTAAAATACATAGTTTAGCATTTTAAATGATTCATAGTAATTTATTATGAAATTATTATAAATATCGCTAATATTTCGAAATGGTCAGTGTTGAGTAAATTTACCGAAAATGTGGCTTCCAGGTAAATGAAAAACGACGCTTTCGGAATAAAAACTGCAATATAGGTTTATAACTGTCAGTGCCAACTACCTTTTTGACAGTACTACCAAATCTCAGGGGAAAATAGAAAGTTTTTGTAGTTAATTTTTCTTTGAAACGTTCAGGTGAGTCGAATGAAGTAAATTCCGTTCGTGGTAGACTGAATGTTTATGTGTTACCTGCATCAATATAATTTCCAGGGTTATGACCCGCATGTTACGTTTTCTTTCGCTATATTTTTCTATCGCCCACATCTCTCGGAGAATTTGTGTAACCTGTATAGGTACCTGAAAAGGCTACGTATTCTTCGCTTTTGCCTCTCGTTCTTTTGTTTCAAGTTTTATCAACTGAAAGTTATTCGAACAGTCAGTTTCATTGACTAAAACTAATTGCTGCCAACAATCTCAGTGGAAACGATAATTGATCGCTATAAATTAGCTTTCAAAAACTTAATTCGAATTAGAGTCAATGACGAGGAATGATTTTACATTGGAAGTTAAATGCACACATTTTAAGGTAAATTTTGTTTTAGCCTCTAATTATGCCTCTTAATCGTGATAGTGACAAATATATGAAATTAAGTTTAAAAGTACATCATGACGGATGAAAACTTGCACTTTTACGTAGAAATTAGTATAAATTACTCAGTTACTAACAAGCAAAGTGATTCTTTTATGTGAATATGAGATTTGAAAACGTAAGAAATATACAGAAAGAAGTGGGTAGGAAATACATTGTGATTTAGAATCGATTCATGATTCTTCAAGATAATGTTCCCTGTTAACTTCTAAAAATTATGTATAGCTTCCTTATAAGACCATAGTTTAGCCAATAATAAGGTTAATGATTATTAGAATGAAAATCTGAAATTTAACCTTTACTTCCGCTGGAATCTTCAAATATTTAAATGTTTACTGTCTGTTTCAAATGTAATTTTCTTGTAGATTTCGTAAGTCTCACAATGGAGGTTCCACCGATGATAGCACCTTATTAAAAAATCCCCCCCCCCCAATTGGTTGTATTTAAATTTTCACCGTTATTTAATTTCGGTGTTCTAAGTACATGAAAATACATACATAAAATGTACAGAAAAATCTGAAATCCTCGATGAATAGCAAAGTATTTGATATAGAAACAACAATCGCCTTCTTTTCCTAAGTAATGGATAGTATAATGTATTCATAAATCTAAATTTTGTTGAAATTATCGAATTGAAGTCACATCGAGTAATTCTAAGAGGGAAACCACCACAGTATTTATGATTGATGTAAATGTTTATGATATTATTCTTTTTTCTTACATTTCATAAAAACTTTTCTCGGCGTGACGTTTTCTCAGCTTTTATTCCTTGAGACTCGAAGGATATGAAAAATTAATTTATTCCGCTATTCTGCGAAAACATCATTAATCATGACATTAAAAGGTGAGAAAGCAAGTAAGACTGATTTTAATAACTAATCAACCATATCTTATAATACCAACTAAATTAACTTATCAATTAAGAAACTACGTATTTAAGTTATTCTCAAGAATTCAACACCAGGATCTCTGTCAAGTTAAATGAGAAAGCTAAAGCTGCCAAGATAGGAATCAATCGAGCGTATCCAGAATTTTCACTTGGGGGGGCTGAACTTAAGGATTGTAACTAATAATCTCTTTAACTCCTTCCAATTTACGATATCATGTGAAATAATCGATTCTCTTCATTAGAAAGAATTGCCTGTAAAGATATATCTTAAGCGTACAAATATTTGTTAGTAAGATCATTGAGAATTTGGTTCTGAGTAAAAAATTTGTAGAAACTTGGGAGGAGGAGTGGGGGGGGGGGGGCTGAAGCCCGTCAGCCAACCCCTGGGTGCGCGCCTGGATTCAATTACTTTTCCCGTTTCGTTTTCCAGACGAATACACTCTAGTTCAGGCTCAATTTTAGAGTAATGATAGGAAAAAATTCCGAAGCTAAACAATTTTCACAGCACCTTAAGAATAATAATGAATGAAACCCTAATGAAGTAGGTAGCAGCTAAACTCGACTTTCCGTCTAAGTTTGTGATTTCGTAAAAGTTCCTACAATAGAGCTACGAACAAGTTTACTGGGCTGATCAGGAGTTTGTATGGTACGTGCTTACAATTTTCAAAGAAATCTTTCATTTCAAAATTGAATTTGCAATCGCAAAATACATTTGAAATATGTACGATGAGATTGAGTTTTAATTCAGCATTAGCATTAAAAGCTTATGAGTCTCTAACTCTTTTGAATCATTTTCATGATCGTGACGCATTTATATATATGATTCATCAGCCATTTCCTTGTTTATTATTCAGGCTTACTCTTCTTTGCTAACATATTCTTATTATATCTGGACATATTTTGCGGGGGCAGACTTTTATTTATTTTATTTATCTTAGAATACGAAAGGTATTATGGGATGGTAAATAGATGTAGTATCCCATGGCTTGCGCTGCCTCTCCAATTTCCATTTTCAAAGGAAAGTATGTTTATGAGATCAGCCAGTGTGGGTGTACGTATCTCTGAAAACCTTTTTATCTAATGGAGGGGTCGAAAGCAAACCTGATATACATGGAAAAGATCACGGTGGGAACACACTTATTCGTTCTTGACCTGTCTGCCAGTACAAGTTTGGAATATGATCTACGCGGACTCTGATAACTTTTTTATACTGGGAGCGAAAGGAGAACATAGGTTTCTCAAAATATCATAAAAAGTTGTTGGTGCTGGCTTAACTTGGTAGTTTTGATATTTACGGATTAAAATTGAAATAATTTAATATAAATTCAGATAATAATGCAAAGGAATGGCTATAAGATCAGGATTTTAATGCTAAGCCTTCATATTCAGGTCTCTCGTAAAAATAAAACACGGTTGTGAGAGTTAAATAATAACAACTCCAAAGAGCTATTTTCGATAAGTTTAGGATATCACATTTGAAATCTTTTAAAATTTATGACTATTTGTCTCAGAAAAGGAAGGAATCCAAAATGATGCGCCATTCCTTTCGAAACATAAAAATTATTAAACCTAAACTTAAATTATGATCATTTCAATTACTGCGGACGATGATGAACATACTGATGGTTTCTAAATATATTATTATTAGGAAATTATAGCTGCTTCCTCTATAACTGACTATAACGTTCTTAGGTCAAAACTATACCTTCCAAAAAGTTTTCATTGTTGTGCCCTTCTGTCTTTCTAATTGCCTTACGAGAAGCATAAGATAGATTGTTACTTGATTAATTTGTTTTCGTTATTACTCGAAAATTTAGTTTAGCCGGTTTAGTGTAACCGTTTTCTCATCTCCATAGCTCAAAATTGCTCTTTTTAAAATCCACAGCAGAATTATCTATTATGCCGTTCATCATTTTGCTGCGATTAATGCGAAGTAATTTCTCATACTTTCTTTATACGTAAAGTAATTCTCACATTTTCCGTATTATAGATTCGAAATTATTATTAATAAAATATGTAAGTACATTATCAGTACTAGAATTAGTTTTATGTATTCTTAGATTTATCTTTTATGTTTCTTGAGTAATTAATATTACAAAATGATCAAATTTTCAATCAGTAATAACCTCCGATTCGCAAGAGTTATAAATTATTCGCAATGATACTCGTGATCCTAAAATCGCCTTATAAATATCGTATAATCGCCTATAAAGACGATCCGCATGCTAAGTAATACTAGGTGTCACGAGACAGCTGTTCGGAATAAAATATTCGAGCCATTCTTCCGCAGTCCTCAACTTTCTTCGGGATCGGAAAGTCCTTATCATCGCTAGACTTTCTTCTTCGAAAGGAACGGTGGATTAATGCGTGCATGAGGTTCGGTTCCGCAACCCGAAGAGGAAGGCGGGATGGGATGAGGCGAGAGGTATTCGTATGCTTCCCTATTAGTTAAGACTCCCACATCCACGAGACATCCACCACACACCCAGAAGACAAATGTTGTCGACAGCAGCTCGAGTAACGGGTGATGCCTCACCCCCTCGCACCCTCCAGTTTGCCGCCCACCCTTCTTTCTTCCTCGCTTCAATATCCCCCCATCGTCCTCTCCCCCCTTACGCGCTTCTCACCTCATACCAAACCTCAGCCCAACTTAATACACTCAGGGTTCTTTGGGACCGTCTTTCTTTTCAGCCGATCTACAACTCTCTCCGACTTTTAAAAATCCATTCTCATTGTTTGCCTGTCTTTTCCCCTCAAATCGCATCTATTCTTCTCCTGTTTGTTATCAGATTATGAGAAGGAATAATATCGGGAGTAGTCACAACACGGTGTGTGTAACATGCCCTACCCAACTCCACGCTCACTTTGCTTGATAATTAGCCGCGGACTGCCGTTATTGCTCGCTTTTTGGAGAAGGTCGCGGGAAATTCCACAGCGTGGATTACGCGAGCTGCGGGATAATTTAAAACGCTCGACCGTAATTGAAAAGATACTTAACGTTTCCGTTGATTTACGGAGCAAATATTGCCTGTAATTGTCGGAGACGGCGCTTAAGAGTTCTAGGAATATATGTCGCTATTCCTGGAAGGAAACTACTTTGTTGACCTCATGGCTGTGGGACTGTTTGCCAGCTAGCTTTGGAGTAAATAAAAGGAGTGCGTGCACGAGTGCTATGAAAGTATGTCCAAGTAGATTACGTAGAAATCATTAGCGTTTCATCAAGTTCGTAATTTTAGATTTCGCGTTCGTATTTCCTCAAAACTGTCAGAATGTCTTATCGTTTCCTCCATTGATACTTATGTTTGAGTAGGTCATAATCTTACTAGTCGCAATCGGATGACCCGTAGTTTTCTATTATTTACAAAATCATGAATGCTAATAAACAAGATGCAACTTCCGTTTATTTAAATGGAAAAAGGAAAACTCAGTTTGTAAAATTTCACAATATATATTTATTATTAGAATATTATAACTATATTGTGAAATTTTACGAACTGAGTTTTCCTTTTTCCATTGATATGGAATTTCACAAAGTAACGGCTTCTTCTATTGACTATAATTCCGTTTATTTGTTAAGGATTGCACATTAAGTAGGAACATCACGGTTAAATTGCTCTAACACAAGTTTTTTCTCTTTCCATTTATTAATAATTTAAGTTAAATCAGTGCCAAATAATGTTTTTCTTCTATAATTTATTTCTCCATACTTAGCCTTGAAGTTTGTAATGTATTTGAGATAGTTTTCACTTAAAACAACAGCTTTTCTGCCAAAGAAAAACTTCTCTTTATTCACGAACTGCTGTTGCTTATCATTTCCCATAATATCGGTTAATTTCGGTATGGCTAATTGCACATAAATCCGTACAAGGACACGAGTGTTAACTGCGAATCAGAAATTGCACTTTTTCTTTTCCCGCTGTTTCTTTACGAAGAATTCTTTTAGAAGGAAATGGACTTGGAGCCTAACTGTACCTCTACGTTTTTATCTTATGTAGTGTGATATTATACGATACATTGTTTTATCTTATTTATTAGAGTTTAATTTCAAATTGTCATGTCCAGTGTTGCATCACACGACACTAGAAAAAATTCCAAAAGAAAAATTCGCAAACCAAAAGTTCATCTTTCCGTCTTTTTAGACCAAGAATGTAATTTTACCTTGAAATGCAATTAAAACTACGGTACCCATAATTTGGTCTATCAATAATCTAAAAACAATCGAAGATACACACTTTTCTTCCCTGGTCTTCCTTTGTCGTGTTTTAGAAAATTTTTTGACGGCTAATTGTTGCGTAACGGCAACAGTACATTTCTTCACCTTCTTTGAACCGCTTGTGCTTAACACTATCACAGTTCTTACCCAATGAATTCTTAGGTACTTCTATTTAAAAGACGCGAATAGAAATTCCAGGGTATACATGGAAAACAATATTTAATTTAAGAAAGGCTCGAGTATTACATAAGAATGACTTACTTTATAACTAAAATAAAATTTCTGAATGAGATCTCCCACTTGTTACGGTACAAAATAAATTTAGTATTTTGAGATAACGGAAAAGATTTCATACAAGCTTAATTTAAAATATTTAATAAATATATGAAAGATCAACGGAAAAAAGTCGAATAATTGTAACTTAGAACAATAGTGACCGAAAACATGAGTAAGCCGGCCATTAATCCAGTCGAATTTTTATTCAAGGGCTACTTGAGCCAAGAGCATCTTCTTTGGCGAATTTTATTTGCATATCGGAATCAAGTCATCGGTTCTGTTTCTTCGTAAGATGTCGTAAGGAAATTTACAGCAATTCATGATAAGAAAATTAACTATAGTAGTTATTGAAAATTATGTTTGCAACAGGAACATTTTGGTTATGGCTGTACCAAAAGTTGTGGTTTTGAGTCCAGTAATTTAGGATTCATTATGTTATCATTTCATATTGATCTTTAATAAGATGAAGTAAGCTCTGGGCAAGCACGGTTTTAATAAATGATTGCCTTCCCTTCTCGCAGTTAAAGGTCATTTTAACTAATTAAATGATTTATGAACGTTGATTGATTCACCGCAAAGTTGCGGATAACTACTGACTATAGTATTTGATTGAAATTAAAGTCATGCATATCCTTATGTACGAAAGCTTATTGTAGATATGCATTATCATCAAAGCCAAAATTCTGGAAACACAGAGCTACTGTCAAATTCTACACCATATGAATTCATCATCTCACAGAAGTAATCGAGTATATGAAATGAACTTATATCTTTCAAATGTTTAATTTGACAATCCTAGCGAAAATCATAGTTAAAGTTGTAAAGCAAGATCGGATTTTAAGAATCCTAAATCATATAAGATAAAGAAATCGTAAGAGTTGATCATATAAAAGCATCAATTATCAAGTGAATTAGATTTTAAATAGATGAATATATATAGTTATGTGGTGATAATTTGGGAGATTTGTAAATGGAAATTTATTGGAACTTTTTTGCGAAATGATTGCTCAAACTATTTTATAAAAACTTCCTAATAAAAGTTGAACCCAAATAGAGGGGGATTTTATATATAAAATCATAATACTAATTTAAACTGGTGTTCAGAGATATTTTTGCTGTGGAGCTGTTTACCGCTGTTTGCCTGCCAAATTAGGGAGGAAATTTGTTGATGTTCAGCTTTCGAATTACTGAAGTATTTGAAAGACATTACTACCGGGATTAGATTGAACTTAAGTTGACGATTAATACGCTGCTTAGCTGTAGACTTAATGATTAAACGAGTGACTTCTGACTACTTGACATTTGGTATTTCATCATTTTGCCGAAATTTTATTTATACATAATTTTTGCATACTATTCTAATGAGAAGAAGAAAATCCAGAAAGAAATCCAAACTTTGCATTGATTCAATTTTTTCGTCTCAATTTGGATGATATCACGGTGATCGACCATATTTTGTTGTGGTAATCACTTAGTAATCTAATTATTGACAAATAGTAAGGTAAAGTATTTTATTTACGAGCCTTTAAAAGTTTTGATCGACATCAAGTTAACTTTCAACAATCATGAGCATATTTGTGGAAAGATATCCCAAGTTTGAAGAAATTAGGCAGTAAAATATACTTATCATGATGAAAAAAGGATCCACGTATTCCTTTTCTTAAAATATGAAGTTCTTATCCGTATGATATTGTCCTAAAGGCAATTTGAAACGTGAATCCTGCTGATAAACACCCTGGAAAAATTCCCAAAGAGTTTTCCGTCCAACTTAATCTTGGAAGATTATTTGACAGCTGAGGATTTTCCCGACTCCCAATTAATACATTCGGCACTCACCGGGCTCGGCAAATGTGATGATCTCGGACGTCCTGCCGTAGAAGTCATCCTCCGGCTCCGGTGGCCTGGTCGGATCCATGAAACCCCGGGTCTCATCCGCTCGGTAGAGCGTCTCTAAGACGACAGAACGCGGTATAGGGGAAGTCACATTGGGTTTACTTTTAAGCCCCAGTTTACTGAGTATTTGGTGTTTGATGGCTTCGAGGCGGATGTTGTCCGTGTCCACCGCGCCCCCCGCCGCACCGTCGTTGCTCGCCTCCTCTCCCGCCGGTTCGCTTCTCTTCTGGGGCTGCGCCTGGTGCGTCTGCTGCTGTTGCGGCTGCGGGTGAGAACCCATGCACCCGGGACAGGGAGGATGCTGTTGCTGCGGCTCTTGCTGCGGTTGCTGTTGCTGCTGTAGCGTAGGATGCTGCCCGTGGTGGTGATGGTGATGATGGTGGTGGTGCTGATGGTGTTGGGCAGGTGGCAGATCGAGCGCCGGAAGCAAGAAAAGTGGCCAGGCCGAAACTGCGAGCACGGTGCCCAGTAGCCACGCGGATGGCCGGGCCATCGCGTCAGGGGTCGGGTAGGCGCCGGCGAGGGCTGGTTTTTCGCCGGTCCCTCTTGTCCGCCCGGCCGGCGTCCCGAGCGACAGTAGCCACTCCTGTCGGGACCGGCCCACCTCTCGGCGAACACGATCGCCTTCTGGTCGACGCCCTTGCAGCGGAGGATCTGCGTCTCCGGCCGACGAGGCACTGAGATCGGTATCCGCTCTTTGTCTCCGGATCCAGAAGCTTCTCCAATAGTTTCGCTGACTTTTCGATTTGGGAGTAGACCACGAGATGCCGCTGTCTCCGCGGTCTCGCTATAGGGGCGGGGGCTCGGAACGTCGCGAATTATAGTCGCGAACTGAAATAGGATCTCTTTTCTCTAACTACGGCGTCGACGAAGAAGACGGAGAGTGCTTCATGCGTGGGGACGGAAGTGAAACGGACCGGCCGGAGGATTTCCACACAGCACCCTCTGCTACCTGTAATTATGTTCCTTAGCGACGGCGACGCGTCTGACGTCGTTCGCGATCTCTGCTCCGGCCTCAACGTCCATCTCTCTCTTCTTCTAGAGCGAAAGAAGGGGTGGACCACCGATGCTGCGACCTCTTTCTCGGAGGGGTTGCCTCCTCTCCTCCTTTCTCACCCTCATCACTCCCCGCGCGCGCAAACTCCCTTCCACACCCCCTCCCCTCTCACTCCTCCAGCGCCTCCACACCGTCTGGAACCGATATCCCTCCTCCCTTTTCCAGTGTCCCGTCACCTACTCCGACTATCTCGATGGTCGGGAGGCCGTCCAAAGGGAAGATGGATCTTGAGGGCGCTCCGAGATCTTCCGTCTCTCCTCTCGCCGCTTCGCAATTATTCACGGGGGCCAGGTGACGTAGCTTTCGCGCCCGTGGCAGGGAAGCCCCCACGTCTGCCGTCTTCCAAAGCGTAACCAAATGCGACGGAAGAACAATTACAACCGTCTCACAGAAATACGGAAATTTACCATCCGATCGCGGAAATTGTCCCGAATGAGTCCTTTCGCACGGAAGAAGGAACTTCCACTAGCAAAGACCCGTCGGTACACTCCAGGAGAAAGAATGGGGGAATTTTTCCCGATGCCTCCAGAGGCGTGCCGGCACCACGGAGGTTCTTTCACTCACTAACCGCTCGTTAGCCACAAGCGTGCCAACTGGGCGGAGAATCGAATCTCCCCGCTCACACGTGACCTCGCGGGCGGGTATGCGTTTCCGAGACACCTTTCCTTCGGAGGCGCTGTATCATTCGGAGAGCGACTCCTTTAACGAGCGTGGTCGCCCCCACCTCTTAGGACGGCACGCCGCGGGACTCTCCCGCGAGTTTCACTCGGAAATTCTTTCGCACTCGCAGTCCGCGCCACCCGCGCCCGACGTAGCACTTCACCGCACGTGTCTCTTCCCCCGCATCTCTCCCCCAGCGCCGCCTCCTTTTCGGACTGCCCCCTCCACCCCTCACTGCGGGGATCCCGAAGCGGTCGCCCGCGCACGGGACAGACTCTCTTCGCCGACTTTACAGACTCACGTACTTTCTTCTCACTGGATAACTCGACACTACTTGGTCGCTCTTTCGGGAGGCGCGTCGTCTCCTTCTGTTTGTGACGAACAGCGCGCGCCTTCCTCTCCCTTCCACTCTTTCTTTCTATTCTCTCTCTCTCGCTGGCCGCCGTGGCAGGTTGCTGTCTCGCTCAGCCAGAGCGGCCGACTACTGGCCAGGACGGGGAAAGGGCGCATGGATATGTAGGGCGCCTCTCTTCTTTCCGCCCCCTCCCCCGCCCCCCTCCATCCCCGCCTCCGCTGCCGCCGCCGCCTCCTCATCCTACCCCACCCACCCCGGCAAATCTTCCTCTCCCCTTCCCCACCCTTTTTTCCCACCAACACCGACTACTCACCCCTTCCGACCCACTAATTGGTGTTTAGCTCAAAGGGCGATCTTCCTGCTCCATAGCAATCTATAACACCTTCTTCATCTCTCGCGGCCGCGGGTGGTTCGTATTTAATGTCGGGTTAGAGAAGTCTATTCCTCTAATTAAATGTCTAACAGTGATGTATTTTCAGATGACTTCCTCAGAAGTCGGGAGATTTTCTTGGGTTATTTCAGTCACAGGAGAAATGTCTTAATTATCATGAGATACGGTTGTGTTCTTCTCTGAATTAATATCCACTCTCGTATTTGTATCCTAAATAAGTACATATGGCGTTGTCTAACGCTACGATACATTTTTATTCATGAAATAATTGAAAGAATTATGCGAAAATTAATCAGCTTTAATTTTTATTGACATTTACCCTCAAATTTGATCTAATATGACTGAAATGACCACTAATATGAAAATATTTCACAATAAAAATATATTATTTTTTTTATCTAATTGAATGAAATACGTTTTTAAGATATTTTTAAAAATCGTCCTCTTTCGCTATCCGCTTAAAATTTCTAGGCAATAAAATTGTTATTCTACAGTAAATTTGAGTTTTAGCGTTTCAGCCCTCTAGGTTTGTTTTACGTAAGAAAAAGTCAACTATATTAGCTCTTAGTGAAAATTATATTTTTCTGAAATGCTGCCAAAAATTTATGTGCATAAATTATTCGAATTCGGAGATAGTTTTAATATAGTCATTGTTACTTTTTCACTTGACTTACTCAAGAAAATGTTAACTAGATTGAAAATAAATGGTATGCTGGAAAGTTGTAAGCTGACTTTAGAGTGAATTTGTATTCAACACAGGAAAGATGTAAAAATGTAGGACTTATTTTTATTCGGTTTTAGTGCAATAGCAGAAAGTTGCTGATGAGTTTTCATACTTTTTAGTCGTTTAATACACTACGAGTTAAGCCAGATTTTAAATTTTACAGAAAAATTTATTTAGAATTTTAGCGATAGCGATCGGAGTCAAAGAAACTCGACGTTTTTTCATATCGCACTACACTTTGGATATAAACGACCCCAACGTCAGTAATCCATAGGCTTTTCTCTGAGGCTACGGCTTAAATCTGACATAAGCTTTGGTTCTAAAAAAGTACTAAACACATTTATATAGTTATTTTTACTAACGAAAAATCTAATATATACTTTTAAAAGGTTATTCAGTGATAAAAGTTTACATCACGCGATTTAATCACACTTTTAATAGGAAGCTCTGCTTTCCAATTATTCTGAAAAGGTATCAGAATTCTTTTTGCTCTTTTTTCTGTAGATTTCTAGTAACCTTTGATAAAATATCTCCTTTTGATTGATAGACAAACTTCTAATTTTAGAAATGATTGCGTTCTTTTTAGAAACTTTAAGCGCAAAATGTTTTCAATCTTTGCGTGAAGGAAGATTTATCATGATTCCATTCATAATAAATCTTTTTCTGCTGATATTTTTTCGGAATAATTTATATCCCCTCATCTTAAACTACTAAGGAATTTCCCACACCACTCAGATCATTTAGCTATCTTGGTGGTCGATACTTTTGGACCAGACTACTCCGTGAGAGTTTCGTGATCTTGAAACATTAGAATAGCTTCGACAGAAAATCCTAAATATCATCCGGATTTCATAGTTGAAGCTGTGTCTTATCTTCCGAACGTTATCTCAAACAAAAACCTCGATATTTATGATATACTTTACGTATTTAATACATTCAACTCATTTGAATGTTAAATATTTTTTTTCGCCTGTAAGAAACTTCAAGCACTTTTCTCAGCCAGAGGCTTCCATAATCTAAACAATCAAGCTCTTGAGAACCGAATCACTTAAATTGTCAAATGATCAATCCTACTTATCTGAAAAGATAATGTTTTAAGATTTTCTAATTCATGTTTCAATTATGTGTTTCAATCGTTAATTTGAAATTAAAATTGTTTCATGTGTTTCAACGATTAATACACAATTAAAGTGAATTGTAATTGTAATGCATTTAATCAGTTTCATAAGGATTGAAAACAATAGAGCAATTAAAAATCTTCGTAAACGGTCAGGTTTATTTTTCCCATTTATTTGGTAAGAAGATTTGAATTCGTAATCTTTCATTACCTATTCATATTTAGGCAAGGAGGCCTTTGTTTGTCGCAGCTCAAATTGAGGTTGATTCACGAGATATATTTCCGATGAGTTTCAGGGAACAATAGGAAATTCACGGCGCCAAATTTGGTTTTACCCCCAGCGTTTTGGGGTTGAGAAACACCAAGGCTGAAAGAGTATAAATCATCTTTTATTTTCCTCGTCCATGTAGACTTTGGCCCGGTATTATAATGCATACTTAAAACTTAAGACTTAAACTAATGTTTACTTTAGGGCCTGGTATTGTTTTGATTTTTTAGTTAAATTGAAGATTATAGTTAATATCCATGTTAATTCATCGTATACGTAGGAGATTAATTATAATATAATATAATCACTTTACCTCTAACAAGAAATTAAATTACCATTCCCTGAAGTTGACATTAGTTAAAGTCCATTTTAGCATACATTATAATATAAAGCATCAGCCTTTTCATTTTATTCCTTTAAACTAAGTGTATTATAATTTACTATTGCAAGTTATATTTATTCTAGTCCACCTCTAAGAATTCTTCTAGCCCATTCTGGTACTCGCTCGCGTAGAATGAATACAAGCACATATACCAGTATGCCCTGAAAACGTGTGTGATTGTTAGTATTACAGAAAATTCTAACGATTAATTTAATTAGATAAGATGTATTTTATGTATACAATTCAATATCTGCGGATTTATTAATTGGAGAGCACGGTAATGTATGGATACTAACAATTCCTGCTCGTTGTCATTCAATCACGAGCATATGGTCTTTACAGGATCATCCTGGACAAAAATAGACCTGAGCTTCCATGTATTCTATAATTTCATCTCGTTTGATATCTTTTGAGGATGAAGAAATGTTAACTTAGCACACAGAGGTGCACGCCTTTATAGCCAAGGATGAACAGAAGTGTAAAATATCGACGTGACTGGGACTCGAACCCAGATCTTCCAATTTCCGGGCAGGTACTCTAATATCCCCGGTGAGTAGGAAACCTTGGAACGATTCCCTGTCTTTCCCATTTATTTTACTGCTACATGTCCTTTGTTTTTTTATGATTTGTTATAAAAAATCATATCATTGAATGCCCTTTTGGTGGGCGGAAATATATATTACATTATATTTTTCTCCTGAGACGATACACTGCAATTTTATGAGGTTCACTTTTTATTCCTCATTCTTTTTATTAAAACGGTGTTGTAGATAAGATTAGTCGATTTTAATATTCACCAAAATATTGGTATCAGAAAGATTCTTTCAAATTGGCTGCATTATGAAACATCTTCCTAAATAATTAAATTAACATAACCAAATCAGTAGGGACCCCTGATAGTCAAGCGGGTAACGCGTTGAACCTCGGTGAATGCAGATCTGGGTTCGGTTCTTGGTGGGGGCCCACGTGCCAAATGATCTGATATATCGAAGCACTTTTAACAATGCTACTACTACGTAATCGGTTCGGTCCTCCCGTAGAAAAAAATGCCTCCGCGTTAAAGTCACTCAACTGGAATTCCAAAAGTTTTTATCTACCTCAGCAGTTTACTGCTCAGTTATTCTCAGTTGAAATTTGGAATATACTGTAATATAACTTTTTTTATTAGGAAGGATTAATTAAAAATTTTAAATTATGAGTGATATTCGAAACCGCAGTACACATTTGAATTTATCGTTATTGCATTCTTCCATTAGTAACGGGCAATTAAAATTTTTACACGAAATGTGAAGTTAGTGTTGATATTTTGTAGCTAGATTGATTGTTTCGCAACAGTTCGAATATAGGACTTAAACCATCAATGACAAGGAATAAGTTTTCCGCATGTTTTTTTTAAGGATGTTTTTATTGCTTAAATAGGGATATTTTTGAAATAACGTATGCCATTTTAGGTGGCACTTCCGTAATAACGAGAAATTCGAAGCAATGCTGATAAATCTGTAAATACCGGTATTCCAAGAATACTTCCTAAGCCCATAAGCAACTTCGGCCTTGTTTGTTCGAATATTTCAATAAATAGTAATTTGTAAAGCCTGAGAATATAGGTGATTTACCCAGCCTCAACATAGAAGGTATTTACGTGGTATTCATATTTCCTTTCCCGGTAAAATGTCCATTTAGGTGAAATATCACACTTTCTAGAGTTGAGTAATCACTATCTTTGTTGAAAACGCTGTAAACGAGACAAAATATTTCAAGATAATAATGAGGGTCTGAAAATAGATGTGTTCTGGAATAAGCGGAACGTATGCTCAGCCTAATTATTGCTATCTAAGATATTTTATCATTTTATAGAATGCACATGGAATAGGCACCGTTTTACATTCGCGTGATTTTTAAATCAGCACAGGAGATTTCAGCTACTTGTGAACATAGATAAAGGTCGATGACTCTAAAAGGTAGCAAAGGTCATAAGAAACTAGCGATATATTACATTCAAATTTACTGCTCTGAAGTACCAAGATATAGGTGATTCTGGATAATTTACAATTTATCGGCGATACATATATTGTATATTACTTCTGCTAATAATATTAAATATTTATATCTTTTCCGTCACTCAACCTTAAAGCAAGGCCTAAGATTATTTTTTTTCCATAGTGGCTCCACTTCCGGTCTGTTAAGTTCACGCTTCTTTACAACTCGCTCTTGTTTGAGAATTGTTTCTTATTTCTCTTTAAAGATTTTAATTTGCTTACGTAAATGAGTTTAAGTAATTTTTAGTACCGCTAATCAACTTTACTATCTACTATAATAATCGCCATAGTTTACATATTTATACATTAATTTATTTATCAGATGTCAATACATATTTATAAGAAATGCATTGATACGGACTATTGCATATAGATATTTTTTTTTAGTAAAGGCACCCTTTGTTCGACACATGAAGACCTAAAACCCTTCCATCATAATTTCATGTAAAGTTCATTTTAATCGTTTCGGATATTTTGTCATATGCAAACATAAATTAGAACCAATGGTCCTACGGAAATGGAATAATTTAAGAGAAGAAAAATTGAGCATAGATTCTTACTTTGGTCATGGAATGTTACTTTAGATCGAAATTGCGCGATTTAGGACAAAAAAGATATAGTTTGTAGAATTTTATGATTATAAAGAACCCTTTCTCTTTACAGCAATGCGATTGTCAAAGCCGACTTCAAACGTTTTTCCATGAGAATGGAGTTAGGAGGCATATTTTTGTGATTCTAACATTCACAATAACGATATTCCAATCGCAGGGAAACACTTAATAAGTGTTCATTCAGGTTCATTTCATTGTATTATGTGCAGAGAGTTTCTATCCTAATAGAGGTTAGGAGAGTCATTTCTCATTTAAATAATCAATTTAATTTTATCGCTAAAAAGAATAAGATATACCATCATATATATGCAGTATATTAGAAGTTTTACTGGAAATTTATTTAGTGCCCATCAAACCCTCTAGCGAATAATGTCTTATTAAAATATCAGTATGAATTTTATTAATTTTTTTATAGAGTTACAATTCGCACATTCAGGCGTAGTAGGATCAGACGAGTACAATAATAAATATACGTTATAAATAAATTAAATTATGTTACGTCATTTTTGACGGGAGAATTCTCTAGTATTGAAATAAGTTAGCCATGAAACTAAATTTGTAACAGGTCTCATTCTTACTCTACTTAAGCAACTTTGAAAATGACGAGTTGATTCGATACCATATATTAATAAGAAATGAGTTTAAACGTAGGAGTTCAATTGGGAAAGAAATTTTTAATCAATGACATACTCTGTTTGGTTTGATATTTAATGATCTCAAATCATTTTCTTATGAAGAAACGGTTCCTTAATTAGACATTTTATTCAAAGCTATATAGCATAGGAGAGTTGTAGTAGTAGAATTAGTTTTATTGGTGCCTCGATAGCTAAAGTCATACTTTAGGAGTACGAAGGAATGTGTCTATAACCACCCTATATGTAACACTAATGTTCTCATACTGAAACTAAAACCCTCCATTTTCTGTAAAGATTTCGATTCCCAGAACTTGTAATATTTTAAATTTTCAGCGTCAACGTTAAAAATGCGAAGAACTGTATTTAATAATTAATTGCTGTTTTCTACACAAAATGTTATCACTTTTGCGTTTTCTTTTAGAACATTTCTTCTATTTGAAACTTATTCTTCAATGTAAAATTATTACCACAATTATGCCAAGAGGACAATTTTTCTGATTTTCTTTAGATATAAATTGAAATTTTTTTGTAAGGAAGAGTAATTTAAGAAAGAAATATTCCTGAACTCGAGATAGGATTAATCTACTCATTCATTTGTACCTGTATGTAATTTACGATATAAATTAAACATTGCCTTTGTCTGGTTTTTCTTAATTATCACATGGAACGAAGGATCAGCATCCCCTAGAAATATACACTAAGTTTTTTATTACGAAATATTCCAACAGATCCAAATTATTTCTTGAAACACTGTAACTACCATTTAATTTTAAGTTGAAAAATATGTCTCTTTTTTACTTATCATTTAGAAATAATTTAATAATTTATTCACCTACAAAATACCTTACTGATGATAATACTGATATAT
>KZ308222.1:2914703-2942122 GCA_000376725.2 Ladona fulva | reverse complement strand
GGAGAGTCATTTCTCATTTAAATAATCAATTTAATTTTATCGCTAAAAAGAATAAGATATACCATCATATATATGCAGTATATTAGAAGTTTTACTGGAAATTTATTTAGTGCCCATCAAACCCTCTAGCGAATAATGTCTTATTAAAATATCAGTATGAATTTTATTAATTTTTTTATAGAGTTACAATTCGCACATTCAGGCGTAGTAGGATCAGACGAGTACAATAATAAATATACGTTATAAATAAATTAAATTATGTTACGTCATTTTTGACGGGAGAATTCTCTAGTATTGAAATAAGTTAGCCATGAAACTAAATTTGTAACAGGTCTCATTCTTACTCTACTTAAGCAACTTTGAAAATGACGAGTTGATTCGATACCATATATTAATAAGAAATGAGTTTAAACGTAGGAGTTCAATTGGGAAAGAAATTTTTAATCAATGACATACTCTGTTTGGTTTGATATTTAATGATCTCAAATCATTTTCTTATGAAGAAACGGTTCCTTAATTAGACATTTTATTCAAAGCTATATAGCATAGGAGAGTTGTAGTAGTAGAATTAGTTTTATTGGTGCCTCGATAGCTAAAGTCATACTTTAGGAGTACGAAGGAATGTGTCTATAACCACCCTATATGTAACACTAATGTTCTCATACTGAAACTAAAACCCTCCATTTTCTGTAAAGATTTCGATTCCCAGAACTTGTAATATTTTAAATTTTCAGCGTCAACGTTAAAAATGCGAAGAACTGTATTTAATAATTAATTGCTGTTTTCTACACAAAATGTTATCACTTTTGCGTTTTCTTTTAGAACATTTCTTCTATTTGAAACTTATTCTTCAATGTAAAATTATTACCACAATTATGCCAAGAGGACAATTTTTCTGATTTTCTTTAGATATAAATTGAAATTTTTTTGTAAGGAAGAGTAATTTAAGAAAGAAATATTCCTGAACTCGAGATAGGATTAATCTACTCATTCATTTGTACCTGTATGTAATTTACGATATAAATTAAACATTGCCTTTGTCTGGTTTTTCTTAATTATCACATGGAACGAAGGATCAGCATCCCCTAGAAATATACACTAAGTTTTTTATTACGAAATATTCCAACAGATCCAAATTATTTCTTGAAACACTGTAACTACCATTTAATTTTAAGTTGAAAAATATGTCTCTTTTTTATTTATCATTTAGAAATAATTTAATAATTTATTCACCTACAAAATACCTTACTGATGATAATACTGATATATTTTGCCTTTGTTAGAGAAAAATCATCTTGTAGAATGGTATGAGTATAGTGTATTGTAAACATAATATAATAGCAAACGTGGTTCCATAGGGAAGATGTATCTCCAAAAGGTACTCTCAAAATCTTGTTTAAATGGAGTTTCACAAAGTGGAGTAAATTTTATCCTGAACTCATGTCCCCCATTACGAGGAATTGGTGATGCTAATGCGATTTCTATAATCATCATGTTACTGAATGGACTGCGGCTCTTTTGTAATACATTTCTGTGTTAGTGCAAGATTTTTCGAATATTTTACAAGTGTCATTCCTTTCTTTCCTTAAAATATTAAGTATGCTCAACGTTAATCGTAGTAATTCATTAAATTAGTTGAGGAGATATTTGTCGTAATATTTTGATAAGACAATGTTAGACGGTAAATTTGCTCCTAAAATCAGTATTTTAATTCACAGTAACCTTGACTCAAACTTCCAAACTTTATTAAGTTTTCATTCAATGTACTTTTATCGAAATCGAAGATTTTTAACCGAAAACTTCATAAATATAGAATGCCGAAATTTTTAGAAAGAGACACGTTGAAAGCCTTCATTACATCCATTAATCGTCCATTACTAACAATCATGAAACTAACAATAAATAATTAACAGTTACGGAACTAATTTAGGGAGAGAGTAATTCAGCTTCGGACAACGATTCGGTGGCACTATTATAAAATAATTGAGAACTTAATCGAAACAGAGATAGATCAATCAATTAACAAAATGTTTGTAATTGGAAACACAATCTTTCTGGGCGGGAGCGTCAATTAAAGGATATATCATGCGCCATGAAACCTCAAAAAAATAAATAGATAAATTAGAAAACAGTTATATCTAAATTTTTGAAAAAAATCTAGAAATTGAGAGAAAATTTGAAAGGGTAAACTAATTCTGATGCATCAATTTACCTGCAAGCCTAGAAGGGCTTTAAATAAAAGTTATTTAATATTAATTAACAAAATTAAAATTTAAGACTGAGAAAAAATATAATATTATTATTATGTATGTTAGGTTGACTCGATAAAATATTTGAGTTCTCAAAAAAAAATAAAAGAGAGAAAGGATATTTTCTCTAGATAATCAATTACTTAAGATAATATTTTCTTTAAAAATTCGAAGAATTTTGTGATATGCTAGCTTGGCATATATTATTGGCAATGTTTATACTGACAGAATGATCAAGTAGCCCAAATATAGTTATTTAGAATAGAAAATTAGAGTGAACAGCTTTTTGGCTGCCGTTAGAATCTTCGCGAACCCCTAATGGTTTATTATTTTGTAGACAGCACTCTTAACATACCTCACCGCGCTATAAATTTCACACAGCTTCTCCAAGCCTTTCTTGGGAGAACTTGGATAGGTTTCAGAGTTAATAATTAGCAGATTTTCAACCTTCAATTTTGAATAAAAAGAGATAATTCTATTGTTAGTAGATGTATTCTTTTATCGAGAGCCACCATCGGGTAACAAAAATAATTTGTGGGAAAATTATTCTGCATAACGCAGGAGCGCTGGAAAATAAAGATCTCTGGAAGAGAGAAGGAAAATAGGATTACTAAAGGAAAGGAAAAGCATGGTAATATTTTGTCTTTTTTTAGTATTACATTAACTTGTTTTGAGCTTTATATGACAGTTTCTTAATCGAAGCTCCCTTGAGGCTTGTGGTGTTTGTTTCTAGTTAATAAAATTTATTCGAAGAGATTGGGAAAAAGATTTTGACAAAATAAATTTAGGAATAAATTGTATCTCTTTTTATTTATCAGATGTCAATACATATTTATAAGAAATGCATTGATACGGACTATTGCATATAGATATTTTTTTTTAGTAAAGGCACCCTTTGTTCGACACATGAAGACCTAAAACCCTTCCATCATAATTTCATGTAAAGTTCATTTTAATCGTTTCGGATATTTTGTCATATGCAAACATAAATTAGAACCAATGGTCCTACGGAAATGGAATAATTTAAGAGAAGAAAAATTGAGCATAGATTCTTACTTTGGTCATGGAATGTTACTTTAGATCGAAATTGCGCGATTTAGGACAAAAAAGATATAGTTTGTAGAATTTTATGATTATAAAGAACCCTTTCTCTTTACAGCAATGCGATTGTCAAAGCCGACTTCAAACGTTTTTCCATGAGAATGGAGTTAGGAGGCATATTTTTGTGATTCTAACATTCACAATAACGATATTCCAATCGCAGGGAAACACTTAATAAGTGTTCATTCAGGTTCATTTCATTGTATTATGTGCAGAGAGTTTCTATCCTAATAGAGGTTAGGAGAGTCATTTCTCATTTAAATAATCAATTTAATTTTATCGCTAAAAAGAATAAGATATACCATCATATATATGCAGTATATTAGAAGTTTTACTGGAAATTTATTTAGTGCCCATCAAACCCTCTAGCGAATAATGTCTTATTAAAATATCAGTATGAATTTTATTAATTTTTTTATAGAGTTACAATTCGCACATTCAGGCGTAGTAGGATCAGACGAGTACAGTAATAAATATACGTTATAAATAAATTAAATTATGTTACGTCATTTTTGACGGGAGAATTCTCTAGTATTGAAATAAGTTAGCCATGAAACTAAATTTGTAACAGGTCTCATTCTTACTCTACTTAAGCAACTTTGAAAATGACGAGTTGATTCGATACCATATATTAATAAGAAATGAGTTTAAACGTAGGAGTTCAATTGGGAAAGAAATTTTTAATCAATGACATACTCTGTTTGGTTTGATATTTAATGATCTCAAATCATTTTCTTATGAAGAAACGGTTCCTTAATTAGACATTTTATTCAAAGCTATATAGCATAGGAGAGTTGTAGTAGTAGAATTAGTTTTATTGGTGCCTCGATAGCTAAAGTCATACTTTAGGAGTACGAAGGAATGTGTCTATAACCACCCTATATGTAACACTAATGTTCTCATACTGAAACTAAAACCCTCCATTTTCTGTAAAGATTTCGATTCCCAGAACTTGTAATATTTTAAATTTTCAGCGTCAACGTTAAAAATGCGAAGAACTGTATTTAATAATTAATTGCTGTTTTCTACACAAAATGTTATCACTTTTGCGTTTTCTTTTAGAACATTTCTTCTATTTGAAACTTATTCTTCAATGTAAAATTATTACCACAATTATGCCAAGAGGACAATTTTTCTGATTTTCTTTAGATATAAATTGAAATTTTTTTGTAAGGAAGAGTAATTTAAGAAAGAAATATTCCTGAACTCGAGATAGGATTAATCTACTCATTCATTTGTACCTGTATGTAATTTACGATATAAATTAAACATTGCCTTTGTCTGGTTTTTCTTAATTATCACATGGAACGAAGGATCAGCATCCCCTAGAAATATACACTAAGTTTTTTATTACGAAATATTCCAACAGATCCAAATTATTTCTTGAAACACTGTAACTACCATTTAATTTTAAGTTGAAAAATATGTCTCTTTTTTATTTATCATTTAGAAATAATTTAATAATTTATTCACCTACAAAATACCTTACTGATGATAATACTGATATATTTTGCCTTTGTTAGAGAAAAATCATCTTGTAGAATGGTATGAGTATAGTGTATTGTAAACATAATATAATAGCAAACGTGGTTCCATAGGGAAGATGTATCTCCAAAAGGTACTCTCAAAATCTTGTTTAAATGGAGTTTCACAAAGTGGAGTAAATTTTATCCTGAACTCATGTCCCCCATTACGAGGAATTGGTGATGCTAATGCGATTTCTATAATCATCATGTTACTGAATGGACTGCGGCTCTTTTGTAATACATTTCTGTGTTAGTGCAAGATTTTTCGAATATTTTACAAGTGTCATTCCTTTCTTTCCTTAAAATATTAAGTATGCTCAACGTTAATCGTAGTAATTCATTAAATTAGTTGAGGAGATATTTGTCGTAATATTTTGATAAGACAATGTTAGACGGTAAATTTGCTCCTAAAATCAGTATTTTAATTCACAGTAACCTTGACTCAAACTTCCAAACTTTATTAAGTTTTCATTCAATGTACTTTTATCGAAATCGAAGATTTTTAACCGAAAACTTCATAAATATAGAATGCCGAAATTTTTAGAAAGAGACACGTTGAAAGCCTTCATTACATCCATTAATCGTCCATTACTAACAATCATGAAACTAACAATAAATAATTAACAGTTACGGAACTAATTTAGGGAGAGAGTAATTCAGCTTCGGACAACGATTCGGTGGCACTATTATAAAATAATTGAGAACTTAATCGAAACAGAGATAGATCAATCAATTAACAAAATGTTTGTAATTGGAAACACAATCTTTCTGGGCGGGAGCGTCAATTAAAGGATATATCATGCGCCATGAAACCTCAAAAAAATAAATAGATAAATTAGAAAACAGTTATATCTAAATTTTTGAAAAAAATCTAGAAATTGAGAGAAAATTTGAAAGGGTAAACTAATTCTGATGCATCAATTTACCTGCAAGCCTAGAAGGGCTTTAAATAAAAGTTATTTAATATTAATTAACAAAATTAAAATTTAAGACTGAGAAAAAATATAATATTATTATTATGTATGTTAGGTTGACTCGATAAAATATTTGAGTTCTCAAAAAAAAATAAAAGAGAGAAAGGATATTTTCTCTAGATAATCAATTACTTAAGATAATATTTTCTTTAAAAATTCGAAGAATTTTGTGATATGCTAGCTTGGCATATATTATTGGCAATGTTTATACTGACAGAATGATCAAGTAGCCCAAATATAGTTATTTAGAATAGAAAATTAGAGTGAACAGCTTTTTGGCTGCCGTTAGAATCTTCGCGAACCCCTAATGGTTTATTATTTTGTAGACAGCACTCTTAACATACCTCACCGCGCTATAAATTTCACACAGCTTCTCCAAGCCTTTCTTGGGAGAACTTGGATAGGTTTCAGAGTTAATAATTAGCAGATTTTCAACCTTCAATTTTGAATAAAAAGAGATNGGAAACTAGTATGATATAATTTTAGTTTTAAAAATAACTTGACTATGGATATTTATTTACCTATGGTTTTTGCCCATAGATATACTCTTTATTGGTAAATAATGAGCTGAACCCTTTGTTTATGAATTCAAATAGATATATTCAAATAATGCTAGAAAACTCAATTTGTGAAGGCGTTAATAATGGATATGAATGGAATGAATGAATAGGAGGCCATGATAATGGAAATAAAACCTGCATTACACTTTCACAGCACATTTCCCATGTTTCGCTAACGAGCCAACATCATCTACGATGCCATCGATGTCGTGGATGATGCATCTTACTAGTGCGACATGTCGCCAAATCAAATCTGCTGTAAAAGTGTGCGAGAGGTTCAATTTCAATGAAAGCTAGAAAATAAGTAAAAATTATTCCATTTTATAAGTGAAATATAACTTTTTCGAAAAGTAATTTTGACTCAGTGGTTCAATGGGGAATGAAGTGATTTCAAATTTTAATAACTTTAATTAATGATATAATAATGACATAATAAATTTAATAAACCATTTTAAAAATTAAACTAGTGTAATAAATTTAATCTATTCTTTTTAGCGATATATTAAAAATTAAATTACTTATGCATCGCTTAGAAATTGAGGGATATCTTCTTTAATGTTTTTGCAGTAGATTTTCTTGATTGCTCTCATCGCTAAAATTTAATAGATATTCGAAGGAGTATATTTATCTACATATCGCATGTGTTTTTATGTAATTGTATATAGATGTACAATAGGTAGAGCGAGACTTGTTTAATAGTACCGCGTCAGCAATACATCATAATGACTCATTGCTAAAACTAATACTTACATCGGTCTACTGGTGCTTACAAATAAATAACATATACTGTCTGGAAGATACATTTATAATACGCAAGATTGACAGTTATCATTGAGTGCAGAGTTAAAAGAATTGGGTTGAAATTCGCTATATACGGAAGGAAGCACTCGAACCAACATCTTTCAATGGGTGTTTGAGCGAAAAGGTCCCAAAAGCGCTCGAGCATCATATTCAGAAGCAGCCGTCAAACCAAAAGCAATTTTCCGCCCATCGGACCCCTCTTAATAACTTATTAAAAAAAGTCCCTTCTCCCCTAGCCTTTCACGCTATCTCACACAACTCTATGGCAATAATGTAATCGTTCGTGCTTCAAAGGGGAGTAAGTAGTACGGCGAACGGGCACGGCGGCGTGAACTCGGTAAGCGACGCGAGTGTATTCTACGGGTGGGCGAGTGGGAGGGAGGGAATGGCGTGTGCAGCGTGGGGGTGGGAGAGAGGAGTGGGGAGGGTTACTACGTGTAGGAAAGACATCGCCTTGCGTGCGCGCATGCTTAAAAAGAGAAGGGGAGGATAGGGAAGGAAGAGAGATGGAGCTGTGAGGGATTGACTGCGGTCGACATAGGCAATTGCAGTGAGTGGCTCGAGAGGGAGGGGGAGGTAGGAGCGGGGGCAAGGAGGAGGAAATGGAGTAAAGGGGAGGAGAATATCGGTGTAGATTGAATTACATATGGGAGCAATGTGTGTACCTAGTTAAGTGATAGCGGACTTATTCCTTGACTTTTCCTCCGATGGAATGCTCTGTTCTTTTCCGGGTTCAGTTTGGGGGTGTGCCCCAAGGGGGATGACCGTCATCTCTAGGGCCTTATGGAGATGGTCCGGAAGTGGGATTGTTGATTTATCGGGGCCCTTGCTACGAGGACCAAACTTTCTGCTTATTAGTATATTTTTGTTTAGTATATTACAAGTAATTGAAATTGTTATTAACCTTGTAATTCGTAAACGTCGTAATTAACGATTAATAAATACATATGACAACTTTTCGATTTGAATGAAGACCGTTTAATGCAGAAAAAAGTTTCTAATCTTCTTGCCCTTTTAATAATCTAAAACCAAGGTTTCAATGCATTCAAACCATCATCTTGGGTACTTTGTAATGCCTGACGATACCGTGAATTAAAAAGACCTTTTACGTCATTTCGTTAAGTTATTTTTAAAATAAATGTTTCCTTTCGAAGAGGTAAAAATTTTCTCTCTCTGTCCCTCAAAATGCCTCTAATAGGCGGTATAATAATGATTCTTTAAATTATAAGAAAAATGATTCATTTATTATTCACAAACAAACAAAAGGGGATACTGAAAACTTTTCAGGAGGCACGATTTTGAACGATTTCCTCATATATTTATCCTAGGGTGGCATTGGTCTAAATACTTATTTTAATCTAAATTCTTATCTACTATTCACCATTGAAAATATCTTTTTTTAAATTAAAACAATTTATTTTTAGTTGTAGAATAATTTTGAGTCTGTCCGAATTGCTTTTAAGGTGCAACACGGTTACAATTCATTACCTGATCAGGATAACGATAAACACCTCTCTTCGATGAGTTTAAATTCAGTGGAAGGTTATATCCGCTGATACAGAATACTTGTACGCATTGCAGTCTTTAATATCGTAAGTTATTTTTATGAGTAATAGCCATCTGGACCTCTAAATCACCAGGCGCGTAGGCGAAATTCTTTTTGTCTCTCGCCCTCTGGGAGCCATGGAGGTTTGCAGTAGTGACTACTAGGCAATCATCAAGTTTCTTATCCCAGATTTATTTTCTGAGTCATCGTTTCCTCTTTCCAAAAAATGATACATAAAAATCTATTCTAAAATAATTAGCATAAAAGTCTAATACTACATTCACACATACGTACCACTATGCTATTCGCTTTCGGATTAAGAATGTTATTTACCTTGTTTATGTTATTTACCTTTATTCATTTTACTCCTCTCTTCTTTCCTTGCAAATGTCTTAAGACACATTTAATCACATTTCCTTTACTTTTTATACCCAGCACATTTCTTTATAATCTTCTTCACAGCATTTAATTGGCTTTGTTTCGGTCATCTACTGCTTTTACTACCACTATCATTCTCCTACATATGCGTTATCTTGCATTTTTACATAGTCTACATCTCTAATCACGTATATCTACTATCCCATTCAATATCATAGATCGCATATGAGTGAACGTTTCTTGATTAGCTTGGAAATATGGACTCTCACCTTGCCAAAGGAGATTAATATATTTTATTTGGTCAAATGGGAGATTTATCTCTCTAACTCGGAAATATATTTCAGAAAAAATGCATTTTACAGTATAAAATAAGTAAACAAAAAATTTCTCCGCTAAATTAGCGGAAATTAACAGATTTAATTAAATAAGATGATTAAATAATAACATAAATTATATTTCATTACCTCATAATCATTTTTTAATTACCCGACTCAACTGAGTATATCTAATATTATTGAATATATCAATTGTAAAAACATGCTACTGCGGCTTCTTAGCTTTGTGGTTGGTGGTTAAGATCAGCATGCAGATTCTCAATAGAATTTTTTCAGTCTTCGCTAAAGGAGTCCATATGAAAAGATTCTTAACGTTAAAATAATTCGAAAGATCTTTATAGTAAGTTATATTGGCTTCATTAGCTCATTATAATTAAAGAAAATCCATCGGCTTTATTTCTAGTATCTATTTCGTCCTCATTATTTATTTTTCACTAATGGGAATTCAACTTGGTGTTCTAAATTTTCTGAGCTACTAATTAGAAGAATGAAAAAGAATCGAAAATTCAAATACTATTCCAATAGTATTTGCAAGCGTGCTGTTTTGGATTTGAAAATCTCGTCATAGTACGAATAAAAATTTTTAACCAAAGTTTAGGACCGATTTTGATTGTGGATAACTTCCATTATTTCTTATTTGTTTGAAAATAGTGCTCCATAATAATACTTTCACTTAATCTTTAAAACTTCTCTAGGAAAATCAATCTTCGAGATAACTTCGAATTCTATATAGCAGGAAACTAGTATAATATAATTTTAGTTTTAAAAATAACTTGACTATGGATATTTATTTACCTATGGTTTTTGCCCATAGATATACTCTTTATTGGTAAATAATGAGCTGAACCCTTTGTTTATGAATTCAAATAGATATATTCAAATAATGCTAGAAAACTCAATTTGTGAAGGCGTTAATAATGGATATGAATGGAATGAATGAATAGGAGGCCATGATAATGGAAATAAAACCTGCATTACACTTTCACAGCACATTTCCCATGTTTCGCTAACGAGCCAACATCATCTACGATGCCATCGATGTCGTGGATGATGCATCTTACTAGTGCGACATGTCGCCAAATCAAATCTGCTGTAAAAGTGTGCGAGAGGTTCAATTTCAATGAAAGCTAGAAAATATTTGTTTTTGGTTCTCCAAAAAATTTTATAAAAATAAAATAAGATTCTAAAGCAATTAATTCATTGAAAAGTTATTACGATTAATTTTTATGAAATGATTCACAGTTGATAAACGTTTAAAAGAATCCATTCTCCATTCGAAGTGGGAGAAGGTAGTCATATTCCTGATAACCTCACCAGTCTTATGATATTGATGCGTAAAGTTACAGGTCGAATTTTAACTATAGACAACTTGATGATAAAACACTCCCTCCTTTGAAAGTTAAAATTTTCAGTCTTGAGAAATGCGTAAAACAGGGTAATACTCAAAGAATACCTTGGGAATGTAACTCGTTATGCTGACCATCTTTGATCCTTCTCTTCGTCCCGGTGAGAACTTCTCTCTTGTATTCGTCAATGATCTGGTACCTTTCAAATACAGCAGCGTATGAGTTTCTAAAAATTCTAGAACAAGGTTCTATTCCGCAACATCCGTCGCGGTTAAATCGAAACCATTATAATGACTTGAGATTTCGGCTTGAAAGCGGTAGTGAAAGGCGATTTTGAACTCATTTAAAGTTTATATAGATGCTTGGAAGAGTATTAATGTAGTTATAGTAATAGAGAATTTGGGAAATGTAGTAGAGATTGTTCGATGTTGATTATGAATGATAGTTGTTCTCGGCTATTAACTATTGATGGTAATAACAATCGCTATAAAGTATTATAAACCTTGAGAGGGAATTTTTAAATTACAAATTTTATTGTAAAATTGCATCTGTTGATTTGATCATTTATCAGTGCTCTTTATACATCGAATTATTCAATTTCTAACCATGATCTGAGCGCTATGATTCGCTTTCTTATTTATCTCCGTAAGACGCTGGGATGGAGATCGTGATATATTTCTGTTGATGTTACTTTTTATGAATATCTTACAACTGAAATTTATTTCTCTGAGAAACCAAAGAATCAGACAGTGAAAGTTCATGTATTTCATTATGTAACTATAGATATTATTATATATCTACATATTTACTGTAAACAAAAAATAGAAACGTTGAGTATAATAAAAGACGGAGAAATAAGTTATGCAAGGTCGAATGAAAGGTGAAACTTTTAGATTGTACGGTTTATTACGTTTAAGTGAAAGGGAAATGTGTGGTAAGTGTTCTTGCTGAATGGGAGGGAGTCGTAATTTGCTGGGAAGTCGGTAATAGTAGGTATTTTTTCGACGTTCTGTTGACAGATTTCTCAGAGAAATTAATTGAAATATCCAGGTTGAAAGGCTGACTTTAATTAATATTACATCATTATGTCTTTATACCACAAAGTAATATAATCTCATCGGAGGGCTTAAAGCTAGTTACAAGATCGATCTATCTATTCATGTACGTAGTATGCGGGTCCAATTCAATTTATTTTCGATTTAATGTGTATTATTTATTTTTATTGAAAAAATTAACGTTTTCAAATGTTAGAACAAACCTGGAAACGTCTTCAAAACTCTGATCGAAAGCGGTGTTAAAAAATCTAGTAAATTCTTTGAATTTTTCAGTCTATGAATTTGAAATTTAGCAGCAGATATATTGTTTCTTTAATTCCTCTTCCATTTGAAATTATGTTGTTTTTCGATATACATGGGTGTTCCTAGATTTCTCTCGATGATATTGTTGTGGTTTCTCAGACAGGTCATCGAGCCATATTTACTTCCGTCATTTCGAAGGTATTCTAACAACCTGAAGAACTATAGCAATACATATATAAATGAAAAATTGAGGAAAAAATTATGAAATATTGGCAGAACGCCTCAATTGTACATTTGAATTCGATGGACTGGATTTTCGCTCTTTAGGTACTCGTTCTTTCGACATCATCCTTTCTAATTCGTTCTGTCATACCTCAGCAATGTAAATGAATGTATCCAGGAAGACCGTATATCTTTAATGGGATGTCTGTGAAAGCGTTTGTCTTTCCGATAGGGAGTCTTTCTTTCATATGTTCACATGTAATATAAACAAGTGATTCCCAACCTTTATGGTCTTAGATCCTGCATTCCACTTCCTTGAGATGGCCAAATGTTCTCAGTGTTTTTTCTTTATGAAATGACAAATCGAATTTATTAAAGGGAAATCTATTGCCAAAGTTCCATCTAACTGGCTTGCACGTCCCACTGCTGTTTGCTGTTACGGCCCCACTGGTGTTAATTGGCGGTTAGTTTTATTGTTATACTAAAAAAAATTCTCTGAATAAAGGCATGGTACTCGTAATTTTAAATATCAATTCTCATCCGCATCACGTTGATAATATTCAGAGGCAATTGATCATTCATTATAATAATTTTCACGTCTTTATTAGGCGGGCTTTTTACTATTGCAATAAACCGCTAATCAACATACAAACAACAATGCCCTAACCAGATTTTGAGCCCTGAACCTAAGCGTTGCTAGGCTGGCACTCTAACCCGTACGACACCACAGGTCGGAAATCACCTATAATGGCAAACACTGTCTTTCTCCTTAAGAACATTTTCTGTTGGGGTAATTGATACCATTTAATATTTTAATTGTACTAATTTACTTGGAAAGACCCAAATAAAGCAGGTTTCACGAGAAGTGTGCAAAATAAATTTGCGGATGACATCACGCATTCTATACCACCACTAATTGCGGATGGCCCGTCCAACTGTGTAGACCAGAATATCATCAAAGAGCAGCAGTAAAAAGTACTAAAAAGATGTTTAAGTTAGGGGAAATGGCAAACACATAAATTGAAAGGTAGCGTTCGCTTGCATTCCTTTCGAGTCCTGTATACCTTGAAGCCTACATCGAAGGGGAATAATTCTTAGGACTAGTCTTCCGTGAATCCAATTTCCAAAATGTTTACTTTTAATGTAATTAGAATGTCGGTATCTGACAATCTGTAATATAAATATAACATAACGTTAAATGTAGGTTAGATTCGATTTGCGCCTACGTAAAAATAATTGGTCATGTTCCGTTGCAAATTAAACTTCCCCGAGTCGATTACGGCCCTCTTGAATGACATATCAAAGCTACTATTTTATTATTCCATCTTATTATTTATCGATTTATATATTATTTATCGATTTATTTATTATTTACCGATTTTTGTTATGGGTTGTTTATTTGTAATTTCATCATGTCAAATATTATAAAACAAAAAAGTGAAATGTTCAATGGATTGAATTTCATAACGAAGAAGCCGTAATTCATATAACTGAATAACGAGACAACGTATTGCAAAAATTCAAATGACTCAAAAATGGCAATAAATTATCGATAACTTGTTATATTACTTTATAAGGGGCAGTCACTTGAAATCATGTAACCATGCTCTATTATCCTTTTTGGGACCTGACCCGTTTTCATTCAACTGCCTCTTATATATCTTGATTGGATTATTAAGATAAATATTAATATTTCGAGAAACAACTTTAATGACAAGAGACAAGATGAGGCTTAGATTTTGGGTGTCAGCTATATATCAAAAATTGAAATTAGGCGTTGCTAAAAATATACAATTCTAAACTATTTACTTTATATAATTGTCGTACGGTGAGATGTGCAAATAAACTTCAGCTCGTAAAGAAGATTTGAAAATAATTCAATGTAGAGATTATTTAAAAACGATCAAATATTTTCAAATGCTAGTAACTTTCTGTGAATTATTTAAAAGTTTTAGATTTTTCGTTTGGGAAAAGTCCCGATATTTGTTATTACCGTCAAATATAAGCAGTTTTTCTTTTCTTATTATAAAGACATGTTAATAGAAATTTTTCCTCCCATTATGATTCTAAAAGTATACACTTTCAAAAGATACTTGCCGTAACGTCTAATGTGGCTGAAAATTGTTACTCATTAGTATTTTAAAATGGGGTGCGATTTGGGATGCCTGTTGTGCGATTTAGGAAACCTGTTGCCTAAATCGCACCGATTGCAAGGGGTTTAAATTAATTTTTTATTAAATAGTTTAAGTTGAAGTACAACTTCCTAATCAATTTCGAAACAGGCGAAAATACTCGTTTATAAGTCTGAACGCAGAAAACTTCAAGTTTATCGCTTGTTTTTAAGAACGTATGTTTTTTTTTTAAACTAGTGCATTTAGGCAACCCTCAACTATATATTATTATTTGGAGTGTTTGTTTGAGCTACTATTAATTTTTTCTAAACTGAATTGTTCACATAATTTTACCATTGTTACAATTTTATCTTATATTTATGATTTCGGAAGGGATATCTTGTTTCTAAACTACTCTTACTTAGACTGCTTTCCGGTAAATTAAGCAATTAATGTACTTCAAAATGAAGAAAACCACATTTCCTCTAAGCTTAGGCTTTCATTTAAAGAAAATGAGTTGGTTTCGAGGAGGAGTTTGTATCTATTGTTTTTCCCTTCTAAGCTAGTAATGCTATTAGTCGTTAAATCGAGTAAATTAAATTTAACGAAAAATACTCCGCCTTTAAGGACATCCGAGCAGTCACGACAACATTCTCCGAGGCTGGAAATACCTTGCCGTGTCGCGAGTTTCCTATTCGCTCAATAGCGTGACTGTGAATAATGGATGGATTTGTTAGAAGGGAAATTATAAGAAGGAAACCCTGTTGAGAATTCCGGAGGCGTTTACGCGTGAAGCTATGCATTCTAGTTGAAGTCGTTCTCTATTAAAAGCGTTTTTAAAGAATAACTTGGTAGGCCTCTTTTACTACGGGAAATGGAATTCTGCGACACCTTGAGTTCATGCGAGAGAGAAAAATTTACTATATCAGGATCGAAATGGAAGAAAGTAGAAAAATTTCTAATTATGTGATTTATGATTAAGATTTAATATTGATATTGGATGAATTTCTATAAGAGCTGCGCATTGCAAGAAAATTACGAAACTGAAAGAGACTAATCTTTGTAGTCAGTAAAGTTAGCAACCTGAATGCTAGTTTGAACCTATAACCCTCCACTCCTAGCAACTAAAAGCTTCTGGAGGGAACTTGGTGACTAGGTAAGATTAGTGAGCTTGTATTCCTCTGCTTATATCACATGCACCAGAGTGCTATAAGTGCAGGAATACCTCGCAAATGCAGCATAATGACCCTATGAATAACACTTTTCATAACTGTCAATATGGAGAGATGTAACGAATGCCATCATTCAGCTAAATTTATTCTTAAGTGGCTTTCAAGTTATCACATCCATAAAAAAAGACTAAGACAAATCTTAGAGTTTAATATTCCGAGTACATAATATAAGACAGTTGCAAAATATTTCATTCATTAAGTAATGGTGGCTGGAAACTATAACCTTATAGGAACATAAAAACTGCTCAGAATGAACGGCATTTTCTTCAGTTCGATTTAGTACAGTTTAGGAAGAAAAACAATGTCTCTGATTCGGTAAAAAACAGATTTCTCGTAGGTCTTGAGACAGTTTTAAAGACATACCCAGAATATTTGTTAAATAAATCACTTAAAGGAGATATATATAAACAGTGGTTTTATATGGTAAGTGACAAGAAGTATAACCGTGAGAATACCTTTCGAAATTTTTCTAAAGTATTTCACTATCAAATCGGCGATACGTCGGAGGGGAAAGTAAGTAGTATCAAGTGCAACGTGTTGTAGATCGTCCGCTAATAAAGTGGCGATCTTTTTGATCATCATGAATATCTACTATTTTTGGTTGCTGCCTACTGGCGTGCTAAGTTTGCGGTTTTAGCAATTCCGCCTACTCTCCTCATTTATTATAGTTGCGTATCGTTCGTTGAAAAATTAAGTTCTTAAAACTTCTGGAGCTAAAAATCTTTTTTAAACGAAACGGATGTACACATATTAGCAGTATTTTTTTGCAGAAGAATTTCTATGAAGTTTCTGAATAAGCTTGAAGAACTTCTAAGCTAGCCTTTTTTTATCGATTATCAGTCAGATTCTAAGAAAGAAAAGAATTATAATGTTTGCATCTGATTACATCTGAGGTACACTGAAATGCGCACAGGCGCACGGCAATATTTCCTTTTTTCTTACGGGTATGGAAGTAAGCCATTCATTCAATATCACCAGAGGACGAATCTGCATCTTTTCTTTACCCAAGGCATAGTCTGGCTAGCTAGCCGATATACCCTAAAGTACGTGATTGGTGAGAGGTAACTCCGATTTATTCTAATAGCTCCATACGATTGCCATTTTACTTTGTTGTTGCAATCAGTTTTGTGAAATATTCTGTCATTTGATTGAGTTAAGTACTTTAAGTGTCCAACCTAAGTAGAGAGAAGCGGTGGACTATAAAATATAATTATCCATCCCTACTTAGGACATCAATTTATCGTCGTGCATACAAACTAAAGGCCTTGTCCCTGCCTACAAACTTATGTCGTCCCTTACCTACATTGCCAATTCTTTCGTTTCGCGTAAACATAAATATTGTATTTGACTCAGGACAGTCTGGAAGATTCAAAACTCTGGAATTAACAAGGAAACTCTAAACTTTCCCCCAAAAGCAAAAGATCTTTAACTATCTATTATGTCTGTTCAAATGATGAATGAGCTTTCTTTTTCTCTTTCTCTACGGTATCCGGGGTCCTGTTGTGAAAGGTTAATATATATGTAATATCATAGCTGAAAGATGTTTGCGACAAAAAGAAACGGCAAATTAATGTTATATAACTTTGAAATCGGCAGTCGATCGACTACGACGGCGCTAGAGGAATCCTAAATTTTCCTCAGTGGTATGGGCGGCGCGCCCAAAAAATACTAGCCTTGGCGACTGCTAATCCTTACATGTCCGGCGCAGCATTTTGACAGTCCGGCCGCGAATTTGGTTTTCAAAACGTCCCGATTGGTTATCTCAGGGACAAAGAGGTCGGATTTGCATCGGTCGCTCTCGCCTTCCCTCTTCTTTCGGGGAAAGGGGAATCTTAATAAGCCCTTGACAGAAGACATATCCGTTGATTCGGTCAACCACGCGTCAGGAAAAAGATCATGACTAATAGGTGGGAGCTTTTATGCCTCCTTTTTTTGAGTACGTACCGATCGTCCGCTTTAAAAAGCGTACATCATTCATTTGAGTAATTGACAGCCTCCTTGCAGACATAGAGGTCTTAGGATGGAAACTGTCCGCCGCACTTGTTTTCGTGATTGTCGCATTTTGAGTAGGCGTCCCACTAGCCATGTTAAGTTTGACTCAAAACCTATCTTGAAATAATTGTTGAGGAGGTGGGATATCATTTCGAGTAACTTACAGAAGCTGGATGTTGCAGCTAAAGAGATTAAAAGAGATTGGGGATGTGAGAAAATTCAAATCAACCGCAACGTGGGAGGTTAATGGACCCTTAAATTTAAGAGATTTTCTATAATTTATTTATTATAGAATAATATTGTATATGTCACCGGCCTCAGTGCTGTAGGGGTTAGTGCGTTGGCCTATCAACGCTGGGGTCGCGATTTCGAATCCTGTTTAGGGCATGGTTGATTGTGTTCGTGACTTGAAAAAAGGTAATTTAAGAGTGATATCCTAAGGCCGACATTCACCTAATAAAATTGTTATCATAATTCAATGAATTTCAAGCGCTGGAAATTTCCTCCAGTCAAATATGCGTGGAGTGAGAGTAAACATTTTCGTAAGTGAGACGACAAAAGTAAGGTGACAGAGTACGATATAAGAAGATGATGTAAATGTATTATATTATAATTTCTGGGCTGTAAAGTAATGGCAAGAGTTGTCTTTTCTGGTGTTAACAATATATAAATGTTTATAGGAATTAGTTTAAGAAAACTTTCAGGCACCCATTGGCGAAATCAAACTTCCACTGAGCATTTTAATTCCTAAAAAATTAATTTAATAGATTCTTGAGGTTGCAACTTTTCACGTAGCTTTCACTTTTCAAAAGTTAAATACGTTGATAGCAATAAATTGTCGTCCGGCTTGTAGGTCAAGAGGATAAGTATTTTCTTTGGGTATAATACGAAAGAAAACTGTTCCAGGAAATTAAACGGAGAGTAACATTATTAAATGAATGTTTCTGATAGAAAGTAGGCCCAAATAATAGGCAGCTTGACATTGCTTTTTACTACAGCTAAGTCGAAATCAGCAGTCGACGTTAAAGATCTAAGCGAAGGGTACGATTAACGCTCATATGTTGGGTAGATATAAATTTTTATCAAAACAGCTAATGTCCGGTATGTATTATTCATAACTACGGAGTAGAAAACAGATTCTTACCAAGGCTAAAAATAGTCCGCGCGGGTAAAGTGTATCTTTAATACTTTTATCCTAACTCATTTTGAGAACGCCAATACGAAGATAGCCGGGTAAGATAATACTACATAATAAACATAATTTCGAATTCGGAAATTTTTCACGCTCCCCTCATAAAGGCCTCGCATATTTTAAAAAGTGGTGGTCGAGATGATATGATTTTTTCCTTACATGTATCGAAGGAAGAGGAGGCTGGCTGGCGCCGCTCTTGGCGCTGTCTTCATCGGGGTGGGGCCGGCTTTGGTGGCCGGAGGGCGCCCCCTGTTACGCAGATACCCTCGTTACTCTCTTTCCCACCTGAAGGTCAAAACGTCGATCTACTGCATGAGTCACGCGTGCAAGGGTGGTGCAACCCACTCTTAGGTGGCGCTGCTTGCGATGGAAGCCTAAGGCGACAGATATTCAAGCATGCCGGCAAGGAATGGGATATAAATAGCTTCGGTCGGAATATAACTTACGATTAACTGGCTAAATTTTATTGAAACAGCCTCCGTCCGCACGGTTAAGCTGTCGGTGTCACGCGCTATCCAATGACAGATGATGTCGTCGTTGTTGGGAAGGAGATATTTTTGGATCGCAGTTATACACTCTGTCATCAGTTCTCAAGGAATTATCTTATTTTTAATGGAGGCAATTCTTTAAAACATTAGAATCTGGTGATTGTCCCTAATAATTCACCAACCATCAAAAGTTAAAACATCGGCACCTTATCTTCTACCTTATACAGTTATCAGGTATGGTGTACTATTTGAATTTTCGACAAAAAATTTTAATTTTTATATTGCAATATTTTTTTTTTAACTTTCAATTATACATCAAAATGTTCTGGTAGCAAGAGACTGAGAAAATTTTAAGTGTCGTCCTTAGTTTCCTTAAAATTTTTAACTGAATTGTTTTCCGTTTCTTATTTTTATATGCATTTTATCTACAGTTTTTTATACGAGAGTAGATTAGGAGTTTCTAATGATTATTTGAACGATTCCTCAAAGAAAATGCTCTCAGAGAGGTTTTACGAGGTAATGTCTGTTGATTTTGAAGAAATATTTTCAAAAAAATTCTTGAGATTGATTGCGTTATCGCGGAATTTGACTAACTGATTAATTTTCTCAAAATATAGTTCTAATAGAAAGAACTTTGCATGCTTGATTTCTTATCGTGATCTAATAATAATTAGAAGTTTATTTATCCTCTTAGCTTTATTGAAATTAGAGTATACATTTGAAATTAAGAATCGAAAAAAGAGAAATAACGCATCGGAATTCTACAATAAATGAAATTCATTATTTTTATATTGTGCAATTTTTTTAGAGATACCTTCAAAATAAGAAAAGAAGATAATCCTTATTTTTAAGGATCTTTTAGAGATGATATAAAAAATACAATCAACTTTTGCGTTAATAATTCTGCCGAATAAATAGCAAAGCAGATGGCGATTTGACAATGAATAAAAAAATGCAACGTTAATCCCCATGAGAAAGTCGGAAAAAACGTGATTGCTTTTGCTTTCGAGGAACAAGTAACGGAAGTGGAAACAAAGAGATTTTTCCAAAAAGGTTCCAAAAAGGGCGACAACTTTGGGAGGCCGCGTTGATATTGCAGCCGAGGACAGCATCGAACTCAGAACCCCCGCTTGCCCTCTGCCAGTCGGTTCGTTGACCCTTTAGGGTGGGATCAGGTTCGAATGCAGGTCGCCATGGGGTAAGGGATGGAAGCGGCGGCGGCGGGGGCAGGGGGAGGCTTCTCGGGTGTGGTTGCCCCGTAGGTGAGACGCGGGTGCTCATGGGACACAATTTAGGAAAGGGGATGTTGGGAGGAGGGTCGGACCTCCCGCGGTGCCGAAAATTTTATGGAATTCTATAGTCGCGTTCTCAGACGAGCCAACATTCACGTGCATACACACCTACCCCGCCAGCAAAGAGCCAAGACGGAATTTATTTCCTCGTCGTCGCCTGCCCCATCCCCTGGCCCCCACTCCTTTGCCCCGTCCCACGCCCAAGTCCCCGGCCTTGCCTTCACCCCTCCACGCGACCCATCGCTCCCTCCGCACATCCATCTCTCCTCCTTACCACGTCTATGTGCTATTTATGAACTCGGTGCAACTCCGTTATTACGTCTTTAGAGCGTTATCCCAAGCAAAGTCAAAGCAATCACGCAAATGACACATAATATGTTTCCATCTCCTTTGTTTTTCTCCGGTCTTTCGCAAAAATATGTGCGGAAATGCTTCTCGATTAGGAGAGAGAAATATTTTTCTCCTGATTTAAGACGTCATTAGGAGAGAAGTGACAACTTGATGTTGATGCGGCGACAGACTCGCATTTTACCTCAGGTTAGCGATAAACTATTCCCCTACGTTTTTATCTCTATTTCCTTCGCCGGTTGCTTACATGAGTGATTTTATGCGAAGAAATTAATATCCTGAGGGAAAATCACTTTGTACCAAAATTGCATTTAACTTCACATATTCGTGTTAATTTGAAAAACCATGCAGGCGTTAACAAAACGTAAATAAATTTACATACTGTTGCATTTTCCCCGTGACATGCTGGCCATGCTGCCATATGACAGCTCTCATTCTAGCATAGGTTTAGCTTCGTCTTTGATTCCAAATTCCTTTGTTTGTAAAAGAGACCTAATAATTACCAAATTTGTGTAATATGAATAATAATATTATATTCGACATAGTGAACGTAACATTTTCTCTATCGAGAGAAATTTTGGAGGGTGAATTTTTGGTAGGTTTTGATCAGTTTTATTATAATGCAGTAGTTTTTCAGAACTAATCACTGCGGAAATATGGGGAGCCATACTTTTATGATAATAAAGTATTTAAAGAAAATTTAATTTGATTGAAAGTTTTGAGAAAGAAGGATCGAGATTACGATTACTGCCTGGACATGCGTTTCTACACATTGAAAGATCCAATTTAACATTTTCACCATTCAAATCTTTTAATTTTTCTTTACCGAATGATAGATATACCGATCGTTTAGTATACATTATAAACATTCATTTTTTTATATCTGCGGGATAAATAAACCCTTTCTCGACGAATTCTCTCAAAATAAACTAAGAACACTAAAATTTAAGGTTGATTAATCTTTTAATCCAAAGGAACGAAGTATATATAAATCGTTGAAATGCATAGGAGACACTCGGTAACTTTTACATCGAGTGATAATTCTTCAGTAAGAATTTCTTCAGGGAGCTTTCTTATGAAGACCTGTATTATCGCAATATCTCTTTTCATAATAAAATTATTTCACTGAATTTTTATCAAGCTGGAAATCTCTTCGAAGTATGAAAAGTTAACAGGAAGGAATCATCATAATTTTTTTTCGAAACATGAACATTACTCAAAGTTTTGATAATTTATCTAATAAATCCCGAAAAAAGTAGTATAAATCCGAAATTCTCAGCTCTCGGTTCAAAATTTTCATGATCAATATGTTTTTAGAATAATGTATTTCTTACATGCATCAAAATAAACAAGCGGTATTAATAAACCTTTGATCACTGAATACGAGCAATCTAGTCTTCCGATTGCATCATTTTCCACTAACTGCGAAGAAATTTGGAGAAGGTCAACTCTCTTTCGGTATGGATACTGAACTTGATCTTACTCTCGGCCATAGCTATTTATCGCAAAAAAGAATTCAAATATTTATTTTAAAAGCATTCGATGTTTATACTTGCGTAAATTGGAATCATTATTAACTGGAATTACATCGGTGGTGTTAATTTAGCTCTGATTAATTAAAACTTAAAATAATAATCTTATGTTTACTTAACCTTCGATAATATAGCTTATTTATAAACAACTTTCCATTTCTCAATGAGCGAAATTTGTTTTCAGGGGAATGTGAATGACTTTTCTCCGTCAATAGTTATCGTAAACTCGTATATAACATACTTATTTATCTCTTAGAAGCCTTCTACTACTCGCTGTTACGAGAACATCCTTCTCTGTCCTTGGATAAATATCACTAGAGCTATCTGCGTATCGTATATTCCTGAATTTAAGGCGCACTGAAGTTTTGGAAGTGAAGAAGGGGGAAAATAATAAGGCGATTGTTAGACGCATGCTATACTACAATCGCAGACAATTAAGGGGTCATTCGGAGCGTGATTTTTATTCATCGTAACCTACCGGCATACCGATGAAGGAAAATGCGAGCGTTAATGATTGCTTAAGAAAAGGACGTCAACTAGCACGGGGAGTCCTAGCTTTAGAAATTATAGTTAAAGTAACTGTTTTCTGCGGCACCTGACTTACGATAATGCATTTTAGATCGCAAATATAAGTTGCATTCGAATCTGAGATGCATTCCATTTTTGAAAGCTCTAAACGCGCAAAAAAGATTAGATTAGATTCGAAAAACATATGGTATGTACATATTCTCTTGCAATACCTCCAGGGCTGGCCTCGGGCTTTCAGTCTCACGCTTCTTAATGCTCGGAAGACCAAACTTTTCTGGAATATCGAAATTTGTAATTATCACCAGATATTTTTTAATTATTGATTTTGACTAGCTTAATCATCTATTTAACTCATTAATTTCGTTGATATTGCAGCCGAGGACAGCATCGAACTCAGAACCCCCGCTTGCCCTCTGCCAGTCGGTTCGTTGACCCTTTAGGGTGGGATCAGGTTCGAATGCAGGTCGCCATGGGGTAAGGGATGGAAGCGGCGGCGGCGGGGGCAGGGGGAGGCTTCTCGGGTGTGGTTGCCCCGTAGGTGAGACGCGGGTGCTCATGGGACACAATTTAGGAAAGGGGATGTTGGGAGGAGGGTCGGACCTCCCGCGGTGCCGAAAATTTTATGGAATTCTATAGTCGCGTTCTCAGACGAGCCAACATTCACGTGCATACACACCTACCCCGCCAGCAAAGAGCCAAGACGGAATTTATTTCCTCGTCGTCGCCTGCCCCATCCCCTGGCCCCCACTCCTTTGCCCCGTCCCACGCCCAAGTCCCCGGCCTTGCCTTCACCCCTCCACGCGACCCATCGCTCCCTCCGCACATCCATCTCTCCTCCTTACCACGTCTATGTGCTATTTATGAACTCGGTGCAACTCCGTTATTACGTCTTTAGAGCGTTATCCCAAGCAAAGTCAAAGCAATCACGCAAATGACACATAATATGTTTCCATCTCCTTTGTTTTTCTCCGGTCTTTCGCAAAAATATGTGCGGAAATGCTTCTCGATTAGGAGAGAGAAATATTTTTCTCCTGATTTAAGACGTCATTAGGAGAGAAGTGACAACTTGATGTTGATGCGGCGACAGACTCGCATTTTACCTCAGGTTAGCGATAAACTATTCCCCTACGTTTTTATCTCTATTTCCTTCGCCGGTTGCTTACATGAGTGATTTTATGCGAAGAAATTAATATCCTGAGGGAAAATCACTTTGTACCAAAATTGCATTTAACTTCACATATTCGTGTTAATTTGAAAAACCATGCAGGCGTTAACAAAACGTAAATAAATTTACATACTGTTGCATTTTCCCCGTAAATCTTATGACAGCTCTCATTCTAGCATAGGTTTAGCTTCGTCTTTGATTCCAAATTCCTTTGTTTGTAAAAGAGACCTAATAATTACCAAATTTGTGTAATATGAATAATAATATTATATTCGACATAGTGAACGTAACATTTTCTCTATCGAGAGAAATTTTGGAGGGTGAATTTTTGGTAGGTTTTGATCAGTTTTATTATAATGCAGTAGTTTTTCAGAACTAATCACTGCGGAAATATGGGGAGCCATACTTTTATGATAATAAAGTATTTAAAGAAAATTTAATTTGATTGAAAGTTTTGAGAAAGAAGGATCGAGATTACGATTACTGCCTGGACATGCGTTTCTACACATTGAAAGATCCAATTTAACATTTTCACCATTCAAATCTTTTAATTTTTCTTTACCGAATGATAGATATACCGATCGTTTAGTATACATTATAAACATTCATTTTTTTATATCTGCGGGATAAATAAACCCTTTCTCGACGAATTCTCTCAAAATAAACTAAGAACACTAAAATTTAAGGTTGATTAATCTTTTAATCCAAAGGAACGAAGTNATTTAGAGCACAGAAGATATTTTTGATATAAGTCCAGTTCTTATTACAAGAAGTGAATCTATGTATATCTGTGTCAGTGTTTCGGCACATTTCACATTTTTTGCTATCACTTTTTCCAATAGATTCCAGTCTTTGATTTGTTGGATAGAGATTGTTTGCTAAGATATGGATGTTACTTCTATCTTCAAATGATACAAATTTTGCCCTTAAATTTTTAATTCTATTTTTCAAATTTATTCCACTATCTTTTTTATTGAAGGTATCCTCATTACCACTCTCTATTTTTTCTCTTATAGTTTTATAAAGAAATTTGGCACTTATTATCTTTCCCATTGGTAGTTCTTGTATAAGGTCTCTCAAGTTTTTAAATAAATATCTATAGTACCCTTCATTTTTAGTTCTTTCTACTGCTAATTTGCACCTTTCCTGTATCTCGCTGTTTTGGTTATTTAAATTCTTAATATATTCTTTGTATAAAAGACTATCGCATTTGGATTTTAAGTCAACCAGACCTAGCCCTCCTTTACTCACTGGCAGGTGGTTTTGCTTGAGTGAGGTTTTAAAAAGCATTCCCTTCCACAGAAATCTATTTGTTAGTATTTTGGTTTCACTAACATGTTTGCTCGTTATCGGTAAAACTTGAGCTAGAAACCAATTTTTTGCCAAACAAACGTTATTTATTAAATGTACCCTCTCAAAGAGGCATAGTTTTCTAACAGACTGACCAAAAAGGAATGCTCGAATTTTGTTCCTTGTTTTTACCAAGTTAATTTCTATTGTTTCATTTAAGCTTTTTTTCCATGTTATTCCCAAAACATCTACTTCATTTACAATATCCCCTGATTCTGTAACGTTTGCTTCTTCTTTTCCCAACCTAAGAATTTTTGTTTTAGTATGATTTATGCTCAGACCACTTATTTCTTTGAATTTTTTGAAGATCGCCTGTAAATGGTGAAGTTCATCTTTACTTTCAGAAAAAAACGAGACGTCATCAGCGTATGCTATGAGTTTCACCGAATTTTTCCCCACATTTATTCCTTTTATAACATTTTTCAATTTAAGAATTAAGGGGTCCAAACTAATTGCAAAAAGAAACATCGACAAAGGACAACCTTGTCTTATTGATCTCTTTACCAAAATCTCGGGAGTCAGTGAATTATTAATTTTAATTCTAACAGTGGTGTTCTTATTGAATCCAAATAGTATATTTATGATTTTATTTGGAAATCCATACTTTTCCATAACCCTTAGAATATATTCGACCGACACACTATCAAAGGCCTTCTCTAAATCTAACGATATAAGGTACTTTTCTTCGTCGTCTTCCATTACCTTTATAGTATCTCTGATTACCGACGGAGCATCAATAATATTTCTTGTTTTTGAACAAAGATACTGCTCGTTTTCTAGTATTGTATCGGTAATCAAATGAATTCTTTCTTTTAACCCGGCAGAACATTTCTCCAAGCCATTCGGGATACTTTGTGGGCAAGGACGTTGCGAGTTCGTCCGCATGGCGGCATCGTTCGCGGTCTAGCTTCATTGAAGTATTTTATCACAGGTAGAGCAAAAAAGTACCAACCTTTTCACGCTATGACACGGAGTACTGACTGAAATTTTATTTCTCAAAAATTAAACCAACCATTTAATATGTAGGACTAAAATGAAACGTTCAATCAATTCAACGTTCTATCTTACCTAGAAATACCCAAAACGATTTTTTGAAACTTTAAAACTAAGTACCTGGCATCGAACCTGGGGCCGTTAGGGATAAAGCTCTTTCGTCAAAAATAAGATAAAAATATGTTCTAACCACTCCGTAAATTTCAACGTTCTATCTTTACGCTAAGTACGCGAAATGAATTTTTGAAAATGCGCTCAATGCATTCTTATGGGAAAATTGCCCTTTTTGGGGCCCCTTAAATCAAACCCATGATGCGTAGAATGGAAGTCCGCTTTTTTCCTAGATGTCCAAACCCGGGACTTCACGGCAAAAAAATCGACGGCTCCGTCAGGCACTTCCTTCTGTCCTTCTATCCGGAGAAGCGTCTATATAAAGAGACGAGTAAAAGCAGCTTGCATACTGCAAGCTTAATGTAAGATAGATTAACTAAGGCATTATACACCACCTACAACACTCCACCTGCTATAAACGGACTGCCATCCACCAACTACAATACCCTAAACGAATTATTCAAAATACGTCCATACGATTTGTCCTAGCATCGAACCTGGGCTCATTAGGACAAATATCCTTACGGCATACGATAGAAATCCGTATCTTCTATCGATGTTGCAAATTTCAATCTTCTACCTGACCGGGACATCCCGTAACGAATTTTTGAAAATTCGGTCATTCGAATGGTCCTGGGATCGAACCTGGGCTTTTAGGGCAAAAAGCTTTACTGTATACGATAGACAAACATCTATTCTATCAACACCGTGAATTGCATGTTTCTATCTTAACGGAAAATACCCTAAAT
>KZ308222.1:2882563-2902869 GCA_000376725.2 Ladona fulva | reverse complement strand
TATATATATATATAATAGTAATATATTGTAATAAGTTGATTTAGCGGGTTATAAATGATTGAGAATCGGCGGTTGTCTGAAGAATGTTAATTTAATGAACGTCTCATATCAGGCTCAGTTTATAATATCATACAAAATATGCGTATCTGTCGACAAACTTCGTTGGAAAACAGTGTACCGTCATCACATGTACTTTACCGAGAGTCGTTTAGAAACAGTTAACGTCTCTCGGTAAAGTACATCGGTAAGGTGATAACATAGTATACGAAATCAGTCGTGTGTTACAATTAGATACTGTTATGGAATTAATACAAATATGGTTAATCACATCAATTTCATCTTCTCATCGTCAAAGAAGTTCATTCTATAATGAACATTTATTAACCCATTAAACTGATGAAGTAGGAAATTGTTTCCCCTTGCACCGGTCATTAAAGGCGCTTGATTTCATCTCGGGAATTGGTGGGGAGGCATTTTAATGAGACGTTGATAAAACCACGATAGCTAGGTGTGTATTATTTAAAATAATTGATACGTTTAACGAATCCAACGGGCGCTAAGGGAGTACTCGACACGAACACGTTCCGTATCTCGAAAACGCGTCCGTGGCGAGCGTCATTAATTTCTCCATTAGCTCGCGCTCACATTCTTCTCGTCCTTGTAGACAACAGCGCCCCTCGGCTTTGTTCCTCGGAAAGAATTTCGATCCGCTGTCCACTGCAATACGCAGCGGATGGACAGCAGGATAGATGGAGGGACGGAAGTGTGCAAGGGGAGGCCGCCGTGGAGGGGAGCAAGGTGGAGATGAAAAAAACGGGAGGATGGAGGCGGTGAAATACGTTTGGAATGTTCGGCTCGTAGAGTGCCTTTGGCTGTATGGTAATGTAGTGTTTGATCGTGAGGAGGGATTATGGGGGAGGTCGGAGAAAGTGGAGGGGGAAAGGACGATTGCCATCTTATACGTTAGTTGGCTGCTCCCTTTTCCCTCGTTCTCAATTGGCCTCACACTACCTTTATCCGTCTAGTTTACGACGCTTCCACCCACCTTTATTCTATCAACTCGCGCGCTCCCATAGCAGGGTGCTCCATCCACGACTAAGCTCATTATACGCTTCCACGGAATAATCGCTCCAGCCGTAATATTTGAATTAGGACGCAGTTGACCTTTTGTTCCCCGTCGCTCACAGTGAGCTCTTTTACTAGACTCGAAAGTTGTGTTCTAAGATGGGTTGACTTCTCTCGCGAGAGCTTCCGAATTCTTTGTTGTGGATGGCAAGAGGTCGGAGTTGTTGATCGCGAATTTTCTCAGCGGACTGGACGCACGTACGTGTCTGACGATAGCACATGTTTCTTTGGAGGCTGCTAATCGAGGAAAAAATTTATTTGTCAATATGTCGGTAATTTTTTTAGTTTTCAATAGCTATCATTCTACTGGAAAATTTAAATTTTCAATTAAAAAACGTATTTATTTGTTTTATATTAGTTAAAATGCTCTTTTTTGCGTTTTACAGAAAAACATCATAATTTTGATTTGATATATGTTTAGTCGAACTGCTATTTATAATGCTATAGGCTTAAATGTTACACAGCTTGGTTATATGTGAAAGTGAGTTTTATCTTTGTATTTTAGCTGTCCCTCTTATTCAATTCAAATCAAATTAAAATCATCTGAAGCAATTATAACGATGGATATTCCCGTCTGGCGAATTATTAAATTGCGTAAAATTTCATTAAATCTTAAGAATAGAAACAATTTGATCATTTTTGACATAATTTAATCAATTTATATATTTCGATTTTTACAAAAATACTTCCTTTTGTGAATACCGAACTGTAAAGCTCAATTTAATTTCTTTATAAGTTGTTTAAAGATTCACTGAAAGAAGACGGGATTTAGTCTCCAATTAAATATCGTCGTCTGAAGCGTGTATTTTCCGCGTGAATTATACGTTTCGAAGCAATGTTAAAGGATCACACTTTAAAAATCATTATTTTGAGATGTTACATCAAAATAAAGATTTATATCAGTATGAATGTATTTTGGACTTTTCAAAGAAAACCTTTTCCAAAAACCTTTATTAGCAACATTTCTACACTCACACGTGATTTTTCTGAATAATTTCCTCCTACATTGTAAGATGGCCAGCTAAAATAGAGCATGTGCGTAAAACAGAGAAGTAACAGTAATCTCGAGGCCAGAAAAATTCTCCTCGGATACAAGCTTGGTTGTCATGCTTTGAAAAGCGATCGTTCCCACACTTTCTCTCATCGGTTCTCGCTCCTTCTCACGGACCCCTTCCTCATCCCAGTTTTCCCTCTCCTCTTCGTCCATCCATTTCTTCCTTCCTCTCGCGACACTCTTTGGACCTCTTCTTCATTCGCGTCCTCTTCCAACCACGCCCACCGGCCTATCCTCAACGCTCAATGCGTAAGTCTTTACGTGGGGACATCCATTTTCTACACCCCCGCAGAATTCTATTTCTGTCCGCATCTCGCCGATAGCCTTTGTGCGCGAGCGAATTGAAGGAAATCTGCGCAGGTAAGCAAAGGATTCTCTGGAATTTCGGTCCCACGCTACGCTGTCTCCACTCGTCTAACCTGCTCTCCATAAACATTTCCGTGGTGAATTTATTGGCGAGATCGTTTTCTCATTTGATGGAGTCGTATCCATTCTTGTAATAGAGCTTCCGAACAGACGTAAATATGTATCGTAGTATCTGCTGCTCTCTCGCTATAGGTTATTTAGAGTTCGATGAAATCTGTGTGGAGGAGCAAGAATCTCATAGAAAATAGTCGTCTATGCCAAACTTTCATCGTGGAGTTGTTTTTGTAATTAACTCGGAGACAGTTTCAATCTTAAGCCCTCCATAAGCTACAATAATATAGAGAGAATGAGGCTTATTAGCCAAGATGAGGAGTGAGTCTGTTTGTACTCATTTTCATGACTAAACCAGAATGTTTAAGTGGCAAACAAACATGCCAATCCATCAAAATTACCCTGTTAACAACGCTTTTCATAGCATTCGATAAGGAGAGAACGAAATGAATACCATTAATCAGAATAATTTATACCCCAGCTTTCGTATTCTCACAATCAGAAGCAAGACAGCGACAAAAGAATATAACGGATGCAAATTTCTCTGTTCTGAACCAAATGACAAATAAAAAATACTCCATCTATCCACAATTAGTTGCAGGAGCCATGGATGGTGAACATTAAACTAGATACATTGTTAATATATTTAAATTGAGAAGAATTCAATCAATTAAATAATTTGATTATAATTTCCCCCAATTTTTTTCCTGTATTTAGTTCTTCCAGCAACCATTGCCTGAACATTATAATGGTATACCTATCGTGACTAAGGAAGTTTTCTATAGAAATAATTTCCGCTCTTCTGGCATTTTAATAAGGTGCAAATTTTGTGCCCTCCAGTGATACCCTGACCTGGGTTGGGTCCAAACTGTGTGAATAATCAGGGACGAAGCCGTTCCTTGTTTCCGCAGGTTATTCGTGAACGTTTTCAGACCATGTGCCGTTATTATTGTTTTCAACCATATAGGCAGTGTGATAATTTTCACTAAAACACGCCGTTTAAATCGGGGAAATAAATTAAGAATACCTTCACTAACGGTTACGGAGTTACAACTTGTAACATAGACGGCTAAAAATATTCATGGGATTTCCTCATCTCACTCCCAATTTCGTAATGCAGACGAAGTATTTCTATCAAGAAAAATCGATTACAAGATTTTAAGGTATCGACTAGAAGGACCCTCAGGCTATTTCTGATTGTGTTCATAAGTGATGGTAGACATTCTATCTTGAAAACGTTTTCCTAATCATTATCATATTTGATGCTCAGGACTTCGGGAAGAACGTTGAAGATCACGAATTGCAGATGATTCTTTGACTTTTACTAACGATCTTTAAGGTATCATTATATGCAAAACTTTATAGGACGTAATATTTTAGAGCCTTCATTTTAAGCTATTTAAGCATCTCCTTTTTTGTGGGAAAGACTTCCAAGCATTCGTATATTTGCCCTTACGTTGGAAATCTCATGGTCGACAGAATTCGGAAGAAACGATGTATGAAGGCTATTAGTCATTGGTTGTTTCCTTTCGATAGCACAATAAACTTTATAACACTTTAAGGGAATATAAGGTAGTACTTGTATAGCTACTGGAATCCAACACAAAAACATCAATATTGGGGATTCTTTGTCTGCTAGAGATTGTGAAATTAGCTTTATGATGAAATCGTGAATAATAATGTAAATGTATCACATATTTCTTAAGAATAGTTTGATTTTGAGTAGAATTAAACTAGTTTTAGCATTGATTATCAGTATAGGTGATTGATGTTATCGTACAATCCAAGGATATTGTAATCACCGGACAGCCACACCGAATTTGCCAAAGAGAAGGAGACCTAGGTTTGAAACAACATCATGTTGATTTTTTCATTTTATTAATCCTTGAATTTTACCGGATCGTAGGTCAAATACTATTAAATGTTATTATCATAATTTTACTATTACGGACACGCATATTTTCACATATTAGTGCTGAACTTTGCCTGATTTTGAGGATATGAATTTTACAAGTTTCAGCAAGCAATTCAGGTTCCATTACCCTGATTTCGTTGAATAATTAAATATCAAGAATTAAGTTTATTTACCAAAAATATAGCTATATAGTGTTAAAATATAACTACAATGACTTTGATCAATTCCTTCTTAACATATGAATATGAACTACTATTTTAAATCGGAGCGAGGTAATTCCCAGCTGTTTCCAACTCGCAAATGGCAACGTTTAATGCGATGAATTTTTTTTACATTAGAGACTTACGCACATAAATGATGTGGCAATTTTCTGTTTAGCGGAAATTATGCATCATGACGGGGAAGTAGGAGAGTGTACATCAAGTGGCTACGCTGGTGTACTTCTTGCGGATCTATGAAAACGATGTCCACGTGGCAGTTTATGACGACTACAACCGTGTACTATTCCCTCCATTACTCCTTCCTTCCGTCCACCCTTCTCCTTTGATTCTTCTCCTTGCCGTACTTTCCCCACTCTGTCCCAACCCCCCTCAGGCCATCCCTTTCCCGCCTGCCGCTCATAATTACAGCGACCCCGCGCGAGTGTGTGTGAGCACACATCGCCCCCTGTCTGAATACTCATTTCCCTCGCCATGAGTTATAGCCGAGGTGTTCGACGCGCCACACATTATGCTCTTCATCTCGCTTTTTTATCTTTCAATTTTTAATATTTTTTAATAACATTGATGTTCTTTTACCGAACCGTTTATCTTAAAGCCACTCTCTCACCCGTGCGAACTGCTATACGGTGACTTCAAAGGGTGCGAGTCCCGCGGAAAGGCGGCAAGTAATGAATCTGACAAATGGAAAGTGTGTTGCGCGTCACGTTATTCCTTCTATGGAGGGTAAAGAGATACGGCGAAAGGGAGAGAGGTGGGAAAGATGTGGCGGGTACAGAGGCTTGGGAGATAAAAGGAATTAAAAGGGGTAGTTGGTATTTATAATTTCATGGAAAGGATAAAAGCTTTTTACTTCGGTGTTAAAACGAAGGCACGGTTAAGCAAAAGACGCTTTTTTCGGCAAAGAATCGGGTAAAGCGATTGAGGATTATTTATAGACGATTTCCATGAGAAATCGATTGGAATCAGGTTTAACCACTTGACAGGGGTCGTCAGATATATTTTAACTTCATTTCAATACTTAATTAAGGGAAAGTGACGGTTCCTATCTCCCGCTTAATGAAACGCCAGATAAAAGTTTGATGACGGCATAACTCAAAATTTCTCGCTAGCAACCACAGTCTTTCAAGAACTAAACTCGACGAAATTCTAAGGTGGCACAGCTTTGGCTAGCACTAAATCGATCTTGGGTTGGGTATATTTTTTGTAGTTATATCCCTTAGATAACAAGTTGTACGCTGTTTAAAATTCTTAATCTGAACTGTCTAAAATACGTATTTTGACTCAAAATGTTCTTCCAGAAAAAGGAAAAGCTACCAAATTAACCCCATTCTTTTCTCGTTTCGCTTTTATTACGTTTCTACCACTGAAAATCAAAAAATCACAAAGTTCATAAAATTAATGCAAAGAACAGGATATAACGGTAAAGGGAACACAAAGTTCCAAGTTTTCTGTAGAATAGGAGATATTATTTTGACGTTTTATTACAAGCTAAACAAAGTTCTCACCTGCTCAAAATTGGTTTCATATCGTCCCGTTTTAGGTTATGAATCGTAATTATGGTATACCAACTCAACTAGTCCTTTCTGTTATAACATGCCTTATTTCTAGATCATTCTTTTACATTGGACTTCAACCCATCGCCTCTTCCAAATACCCATCTCCAAAGTAATTCTAGGGGGAAGCTGCTATTGACATAAAGGTAGCCTGCACCAATTGTCTCCCAGAGGGTTTCATCAATCGTGTAATAAAGAAATGGGAGCGCAGCAACCGCATCTACGCGACCAGAAAAGCATTTATCCGAAGCTGTTTTGTCAGCGCTACCAGTGGAAGGCCCTGGGATGACTTCACCATTAGGCGCAGCTCTTCTTACTAGACTTAATTTGAGGGCCTTACAGTTATCGTTATAATTTAAATTCGCAGTAGGTAAGAAAATTTATTCATAGATGTTGCGGCAAGAACAAGTTTTCTGAGATGGAACAACAGGGATGCTAAGTTTGTAACTTTTATGATAAAGATGGACAAAGGACTGTTACGGATAATTCTCTGTAAAAATGGGAGAATGTAAAGATGAAAGAACAATGAAAAAGTTCCTCCGAGAAAGCAAAACCCATGTATTTTTATGTAGGATTCCGATCATAGGAAGATATTCAACTTTGAAAAGAATCAATACCCGAGAGATTTTCCAAATTCTGCGGCAATCAAACTTATGCCCGAAAACAGGAAAATAATTTCTGCAGGAGACTTTAATGCCTGCATATGTCGTAAACACGATGCAGAATGGTATATCTGAGTATGAGGCCAGAGCTAACTGAAACTACGGCTATTACACCGAAGTAAATCCAAAAACACGGAAAAAATCAATGGATTCTTTGCGTATAAACATGCCGTAGGGTACATTTGGAGGAAAAGATGTAGCTACAAAAGCATGTAAATCGTATGAACTTATACCGCATAACATCGGAAAGTTTGATGCAGGTTAATTTTCAAGGATTAAATTCATCCCATTTACATCTTTAGAGAATGTACAAGTTAAGAAGTAAAATTTAATGGTTAGATAGATGAAAAGTTCTATTTAAGGCATTGATAATCATAGAAGCTAGAGTTAGCTTTTTTAAAGCATTTTAATTTAGTTTCTTTTGCCAACGAATTAGAGGAATTTTTGGGTGAAAATATCATGTAGTAAAATTAGTAAGTGTTAATAATTTTCAAGTTTTATCGTAACGAAGTAAATATAATTATTTTTGCGGTGAAATTTGTCTAGTTTTTCGTATCAGGAAATCTATCTAACCGATGATGAAAAGAAACAATGAAAAATGACTTCATAATTGCTCGGCGTAAATTTCTTTTACAAGAGCCTACGAATAAAATTATTTCCAATGAAAAATTATATTTGGCGAAGGCAAGAAATTCACTCCCTTGAGTCTAACAACAGCAGTTATTGAATTATTGAGTCTTAGTTTCAGCAGTATTAGCTTAGGTATGAACAAGTAGTAAATAGGTAATAAATTGGCAGTTGTGATTCTGATAGTTGACAGTCGTAAAGAAAAAACATCAATTAAGATAGTATGATAAATCTTAAAGGGGAAAATTTTTGTATTATTTTTTTACCATTCGAAAAAAACCAAAATATGCGATGAATTTTTTTTTACATTAGAGACTTACGCACATAAATGATGTGGCAATTTTCTGTTTAGCGGAAATTATGCATCATGACGGGGAAGTAGGAGAGTGTACATCAAGTGGCTACGCTGGTGTACTTCTTGCGGATCTATGAAAACGATGTCCACGTGGCAGTTTATGACGACTACAACCGTGTACTATTCCCTCCATNATTTATATTTATTATTTTAGAATAGAAAATGTATGGGTTTTTTACTTATGATATTGAAAGTCAGATTAGTTTCGGTATCTAAAATTTCGTTCATCACATTTGACCCAAGTTATTATAATCATTAATTTATTTGTAGGGTGAATAATGAGGAATACGTCATCACTGTTATTGGATCATAGCAAAAAGGTAGTAAAAAATCCTAAGGAAATTTTCTATATTCGATATTTCGAGAATTTTCTTTGTTAAATTAACCAAGCTCTTTCGTACAGCTGTTTTATCGTATGTGCATTTAAGGCAACTTTCAAGGTATATTTCCGACTTAACCTTAATGCAATTAAATACCAAATATTGCCCTCAAAACCTTAATATATTAAGTTATATTTAGATAGATGGATGAGAAAAGAATGAAAATTTTATGGTAATCTAATGCAAAATTTTTCCTTTTTTCTTACTTATGGACGCTTAACACTACTTTAAGTTTCAAATTAAGTTTCATAAGTAGATACTTTTAAGTTTCAAATTAAGAAAAAAATTTTAGCACAGAGATACTTCATGTAGTGGCAGAAAAGTAATCCTAGTTTCTTTTTATAAACGTCCATACCTCAAAGTCTATCTTCTGTCTATTTAATCGCCAGAGAACCTATGTTTTTTATGGTGAATTCAGACTAAGCACTTTAAATAGTTTGTCGAAACGCTCCAAATCTGATATATAAGTGCTATTTATATGCAGTTTGGGTAATTAAACATTTATATGTGTATTCGTCAGATAATTTAGTGAATGAGAACTCTGAAAAAAATATGACCTTTTTATAAAAGCATCAAATACTCGAGCACAGTGCTGTCAAACGTGTTTTTGATATTCTATTATTATTCAACTTTGTGGGACTCCCGAATAGGCAAGTGAGTGCGCGTTCGCCTTATTTGAAAGCTGTCCCGGGTTCGATTCCAGTTGAGGGCACATATGTACGAAAGAACCTTAGCTGCCGAAGCACTTAAAACAATGCTTCCACTGATCACCTTTGTAGTATTTGGTGGTTAAATATTATCCCAGAAATACATTAAAACATGTACTGTCAACCCTCATTATTGTGCTCCTCAGTAAAGTGCCACATACGCTTAATGCCATACAATTACGACACGTGAACAGATCTTCCGCTATTCGTTTCACATGGGATACCTCGATTTTGTATCAGTTCATTTTGTGGCAGTAAAAATTTCCTTGAATCATGTCGTACGAGTCGCTTTCTGACTATTCATGTAATTCCATGGCAGATTAAATTGTTCATTCAATGTATGTATATTATGTACTTTAGTCGGAGGAAGCCATTTGAAGATGGTATAGTCTGTTAGAGTTTTTAAAGACAAAGACGTGGCACAGTAACACAGTTTGCCAACTTGTGCATTACATGTATGTAAATATTTCATAAATACATAATATACAATAAATATTTCATAATATGTCATAAAATTTTGTCCTCCCTACACCAGGAAGTTACTACAGCAATGCATCAACAAGTAACTCAAGAGAGAAACTCAATTTCTTCGTTGTTATACCACCCTCACTTATTGCTAAAAATATCCCAGAACGTATGGTAACGTAACAAAGAGTACTGAACGAATGCACTGTACATAGACACGTATACTACACCAGAGAATATTACGAATGGTTGAGTTGAAGATTTAATACATTTATAATTCTTCAAATGACAGTATTCCTCAGACATGTTTATAGAAGAATGAACCATCTTAATAGAGGCTAGAGTTTTAAATAAATTTTCCTTTGATTCATGCTTGGCAACTGCGACCCCAATTATGTCAGACGCTGTTCGACGAAAGTTCCGCAGATAGTGGAAAAAAGGCGCCGCGGCACACGCCTTTATAACGACGATTCTGCTTTTTCTTTTATTTTATCAGCCTATTAGTCTCCGAAGGGGAGAGGAGTTGAAACAGCCGCCGACGCGATGGCAGCCAAGCTATCTCGTACTCCACCCACGAATTTTGCTCGCTCGCCCACGCCTACAGCCACCCGCAGTGCATTCCCTCTAGGGACCGCTCGGAACTGCATGAAATGTTTTCTTTTATTGACCCAAGTACTAAAGCTTGTTCTTGATATCATCGTGAACAGACTTCTTTCATTACTTGGTAGCCCTTGTCTTTCTCAGAATTCTCTTTTCCCGTAAGGAGGTAAAAGTTTACGACGAGGATGGGATTCGAACCCACGCGTTCAGAGCACATTGGATTAGCAGTCCAACGCCTTAACCACTCGGCCACCTCGTCGTTGAAATGTCAGGTCTTTGTTTTGCTTTTCTTCTTAATACAGTGTAAGTTTTGCTTTGCAGATAGCTGGACGGGTTGTCCCACTGATAAATATTTAATATGTGGGTTTTTCGAGGAAGAAGGAGAGTAGTGAAATATTCCCATAAGATAAGATTATATTTAAAAACATTAAATATTCTCGAAGCTTACAATCACTGATAGCGGTAATAGTAATAATAAGTTAGGCTTTAAAAGATACTCAAAAATATTAAGTATTACTAGTGATATTTTTAGTGCTTCGAAAGCTGAGATAATTTCGTACCCCTGGGCCTCCACCGGAATCGGATCGGCAATCCGATTCCGTATCGGATACAAATACAATTTAAAAGATACAATCGGAAGCGGGTACGCCCCCAAGGCGAACGCGCTGCTCACTTGGTTAATCGGGAGCTCGCTCTAAAACATTACATTATTTTGTTAAGTTACTGTTAATAATCTTGAATCTGAGGGAAGCTGAGTATTCAGTGACCAAGACATAAGACGCTTCCACTTGATATAGTTTAGAGCTTATCCCAGCCGGATAAATGGACAGAGAAACCGCACCCCAGAACGCCATAAACCTGATCTGACCCAGCAATTTGCTTAGTTGGGTTGTGTACGAATATGTACGGATTAGTTGGTGGTAAAGAGAAATGATTGTTTCTTCTGTAGGTAATGGATATAATCCTATTATTATTTTATATAAATGCCGAATGATACATCATTATCATCATAATCAGCTGATATAAATCCGATGTCAGCCTCCTCTAGCGCTTTCTAATTTTCTTTAATCTGAGCTTCCCGTTTACAGGTATTTCCGATAAATAATAATATATAATAAAAATTGCAAGTTTATAGTAGTGAATATATTTGTGACCTTTAGATGATTTGATAGATATTGGATATAATTAGGATACATTTGCTTATAATTAAATTTACGAAGAAATATTTTATTAATTATAACTACGAAATCAACATTCATAAACCTTTTCTATTTCCCAACTCTTAGGCATAAAATTAGAAAAATACTATTATCCTCTAACCATTTTATACATATTACATGTACGATATAGTATATCTAAGATACACTATACATATTACATGCCTAAGTTTTCTATCTTTCGGTAGTTTCATGTGCCATAATATTCCCCACTCAACGCCCTTTCTTTTGCTTCCTGGTAACTTACCCCACCCACTTGTCATCTAACAACTTTTGTCTGTCTTCCTCTCTGTTTTTCCGTTGTATTCTACCCTCAATCACATTCTTTAGCAATCCCTCTCCTCTTAATATTTCACCCACCCATTTCCTTTGTCGACGTTTGATTATATCAATTAAAACCCTCTCCTCCCCGAGCATCTCTAGTACCTCTGTGTTTGTTTTTATAGCAAGCCAACTAACCCTTTCCAATCTACGCCATACCCACATCTCGACGGCCTCTAATCTTTTAATGTCCTCCTTTCTTCCACCCATACAGCAAAACATTCCACTCTATGGATTTTACCAATCTTTTCCTCATCTGTACACTTCCTACCCCAAGATAGAACACTTCCTGAGTAAGAAAAAACATCTACCTGTTCTAGTTTTTCAATATGTCAATATTCAATCGATAACTTAGCTTTCTTTCCCTTGGTGAATCTCATTACTTTAGTTTTTCTTACGTATATTTTCACTCCAAATTCCCTTGCTTTATCGTTTAGTGCATTTACTAGTATTTGTAAACCCTTCTCGGAATTGCACACAATAGCTTTATCGTTCTACCCCATCTGATTCCCTATCAGATGTTCTAAATTGTACTATTTGAATTAAGTACAAATTTTGCACTAAACTCCTATCTTTCCAGCCCAATCCAATTTTCTTTAAAATTCTCATTAGTTTTGGTCATAGTCCTATATCAAAAATAGTAATATTGCATTAACAATTTCCTATTTCCCTTTTCTAAGCATTGTCCTAACATTCCAGGTTCCCACCCTAGTTTCCCTGGCCATCTCTCTTCTCTTATCATGCGCTGGGTAAGGATTTCGTGGAATGACGGCCTTACTTCCATCTCTGCTGTGCGCGACACTCTCCCTAGGGTTGAGTTCCGTGTTTACCATTGGTCATATCTATATATTGGCACATCTTAATCATGGGATAAGTAGTCGAGGTGGTCTCCCCTTGTCTTCCTCAACGATGTTTTTCACGTGACGCCATCACTCGTAATGGCCGCCCCACTAGGGTACAGACGCCTTTGCTGTCGCTTCACTGAGGTACATACATATACTGCATGGACTACCTTTCGTCTGGCTCCTACCTATTTACCATGCTGGCATGGGTGACTCTACCAGGAACAAAGTTCCCGCCAGTTTAGTTCTCTTGGTCATAGAAACACGTATGCGCTACCTCCAAGGTTGCATTTTAGAGAAGGGACGATACATATTATTTGAACGAAAAAAATTGAGTTTTGTAAAAGTCTCGTTCCCTCGTTTGAAATATCGCCCGTTTTCAGGGAAAAATGACAGGTTCAAAAAGAAGGAATTGCAATAATTTCTTGCGGAATATTAGATATGGAGCTGTTAATTTATATACTCTTAAAATTTGGAACTTTGTGTTCACTAAATTGCCTTAGGTCGCCGAAATCTTTTCAGCCCAGGTCGACAAAAGTTACACCCATAAAAATTATTATTTTACTACAATAAATAGGTATTGCAATTTATTCTGCTGCGATAACATAGTTTTATGTACATTCAGGAATTGGCATCTTATTTACTTATGTGGGATTTTCATGTCTTTATCTTCTCGCGTTTCTTTCTTGTTATAATAATTCTAGTCAGATCGTTGCTTTCAAATTACTGCCTCCCAAGTGCAGGGGTGTGAATGGCGGCGGCGGAGGCTCGGGGAGACCCGGCCATAAAACCCGACCTTCCGAGAGAGGCATTCGATAAAAGGAGCTGTTTCATTTATTTCATTGGAGCGGCGTCTGAAGCAAAGGAAAGCCTCCCACGTCCCCGACCATCTCATCCCCATCACCGTCATTCCTTCCTCTCTCCCTCTTATTCTTCCCTTTTCTCCATTCCATCACCTCTTAACCTAATCAGTTCATTCCCTCGCTATGCTATCCAACGATTCCACTTGCCTCTTATATCGTCTCCGCTTTCTTTTTTTACACAGTCTCACTCTTCTGTCACTCATGGGGGATTCCGCTTGATATCTTAGAGGTGAATCAGTATTCAGTAACTTATTTATCTTGTTTTACGAACCCGTTTTTCATACCGTTGGTTACTTGAGCAAGTAATATAATTAGGATTAGTGTAAACGAGTGCAGAAAATAAGTTTGGTTGGAAGAGAAACGTTTTTTGGCGGTAGAGTGGATTACATTACAGAGCGAAAAAAATCAATAACGTGAAAGAATGCAAAATAATATTTATTCTTGTTGTCGAACTTGGGTGGATTTTATTGACTTTTCGTATGTTTAAGTGTTCATTCCTGTTTAAAGTAAGTCACCGCCATGATTACGAACACCGAGTGGAAGGTCTGTACTAACCGTCAACATACCCGTGTTATTTATTTATTTTCCAATTTAAAGAAGTTCCAATTTAAAGAAGTTCCAAATTAAAGAAGTTTCAATTTTTATTCTTTACTGAAGACGTGGCAATTGAACGCCTTAATTATCAGGGCTTATTTCTGTAAATTTATGTTTCGCTTTACAGAATTGCAAATTCAAATAAATATGAGGGAAAATTCGCATACGTATATGACAGACCTTACATTCAGTGTATAATCGAGCTAGTTAAAATCCCTCCACTTACAGTCACACCACTAACAAGCATTTAATTCACTAAGACAAAAGAATTTTAGGTTAGTAGACAATTATATTCTGTTGGACATATGCCATCTACTACATTTGCGGCATGGAAGAAGTTTAGATGATTTTTAAATTCTAGTCAAAAATATATTTTCGGAGTTTGCCAAGAGGGCATTTTTTCAAGGACATATTTTTTTCTGGGATATAAAGGCAATTCAGGAACTGCAGTGGTATTTTTGAGGACGCTCTTTGTTTGTGCTAATGGGTCAGATACAGTTGACCCAGATTGTGAGTAAAATTGTATATGATGCAGCGAACAGTAGAAATCATCTCTTTAGTCTGTTAAGGAGAGGTTTAAATCGGAAGTGTGCAAAATTTCTCTTTCTCAACGTACGTTAGTCTAAAGTTTTGAATATAATTCACTAAATGACTCGCTCCACTGCCGCCAGGGTATGGAAAATATGTAATAGGAGAATAAAAGAAAGCTAGCAGAGTGCACGAGGTATGTGGAATGAAACGTATGTAGAAAGATAGGTAGTAGTAGTCATACTGGCAGCCAGGGGTCGACGGCCACAAAGTCCGAATCAGTGAACGCTTGACGTAATCTTGTCGGCGCTGAAATGGCTTCCAATTGAGTTGGGTTCCAGTTTACCCCAAACAAATATTCACCCTGAAAATCACTGCATAAATGGGAAAAGCGGAAAAAAGGTTTAACTATAAACCTCTGCGAAAAAAGTGGTTAATTTATGGACGCCTAAGAAGATTGCTGCTGAAAAGCTTCTGTTTGCTTGCTTCTTTTATATTGAATTATATAATAGTTGTTTACATGAATTATGGAGACATTTACTATTTTGGAAAAAAAAGTGCTAAGAATTTCCCTATCGCATGCATGTGGTACCTTATTTTGAACTATAATATCAGATTTCTCTATTAAATCGTGAAATAATTATTACGCAATTTCATCACATGTGGCCATTATATAAACACATATGTTTATATATTACACCATATTACGCATGTGTTTATATATTCTAATTTTAATTCTTCAACATATCATTCGGCGGATAAAGTTATAACTACAATCTCGCGCTATTACTTAAAGCATTTTAATTTTGGTTCGGTTACAAACAATTATGTATACAAATCATTGGAAATTACCTCTAAAATATTCGTTCATTATTTTACGTTCAGTAGATTTTGTATGGCATTTTAAACGTATTTGGTTAACCACAACGAGAATATTTTTTCTTTCTATCAAAATATATAATATTTATGTCAAAGTCATGGTCTCTTCATTAGGAATAGCAAAACATAATTTAGTTTCATTTAAAACTCTGAACATGCTTGTGTTATTTTCTTTCATTGCTGACCTCAAAAGAGAAACCACTAATGCAGCTGTCGAATTCAATACATATGAACCTGCCTAATAGTTTGGAAAGAGTATGGTGTTGTAGTACTTAGATATTTTCTGACATGCTAAGGATTAGAGCCAGCCTATCCGCTAACATCGGCGTTTTGGTCACCAAATCCTTGAGTGTATGATACCCGTTCGCTGATAGGTTGTAATCCTTTCCATCAAATCCTTTCCCCCTTATATCCGCCCCTCTGCTTCCATTCCACCATCCTCGTCATGTCCTTCCTGGCAGCTTCTTACCTCACAGCACAAATGCGACCGCAAAGGTTTGTATTCCATTCCGACTCATTTTACATGCTACCCTTCCATGCCGCATTCGCATTTGAGGGCTCAATATCTCTTGTGCATCGTTTGGAAAAATAGCCTTCACTCAAGAGTGCAGTCTTTTCATTCTTCCCACCCACCCACGTATGAAGACCGCCGTGAGACAAACTAGCATTCTCCAATGGAGTATTTTTCTCGGCAGTCGCCGAGAGCAGTGTTTTCGTAATTTTTATGCTATCATAAACTCTCACCCTTGAAATAAACTCCTTGTTGTTATTATCTGAAACGATGCTAAAACCTTAATTGCAACGGTCAACGCCAAGCTAACTACTTTTTAACACGGCAGCGCAGAAAAAAATCCAAAATAAAAAAAACCAATTATATAATGTTTCCAGCTTGGTATAAGGCTTACCTTGAATTCGATATCGGGATAATTATCCAATTTGTTAGATTAGTGGTCTGGAAAATACGGATTGCGAAAGATAAAGAGAAGTAAGGTGGATTGAAATACGTTTAATTACTTTTAATGCCATTAAAAGTATTAGCGAGCTTTCTGACGGGAGAGTTTTTGCGTTGTAGTTTTACCTTTATTCTCAGTATTTTTGTCGTGATTTTTGAGAAAATGAAAGTATTCGAGTAAAATTAGGAAACAAACTACTTTTGTTACTGCTAGTCATTAGTTAGTTGCTAGAAACTATTTCTATGAGTTTTGTCGCATAATATGAAATTCCGCAAAGAAAACCAAGGTTATATTTTGCGGCAAACCAAGAAGAAACTCATTACCATATTATATGCATACATTTGCAGAAAATTTTGCATGAGTCCTTTACGCACAATATATGGTTTTGCAATACAATAACCTAAATATTTTTCATTTTTTATCCTTATACAACGTACAGGTTCTGTAATTGGTGTCCATTTTTTCAAATTTTCTTAGAATATATTCCTCAAATATTTGCATTAACTCTATGCTCTTGAAGTACGTTAGATTAATTCACTGAGTACTTTTGTTTAAAATATAGAGCGGCGATAGTTTGTTGTTTTACATTTCTTGATAAACTCTAACAAGTACTTAAATCGATACAATCCTAGAATGATCACTGATTCGTTTGAAATAACAGGATTAAGCGACTGTAAATTTTCTCTTAAGATCAACGACTTATGAATTGGGTCATTAGGTTAATTAAATCAAATTACACCTTGATTCGCTACGACGGTAGCACGAAGGTCGCATGAAGAATTACACGCTATATCTCCTATCAAGTTTTAATTTACCGAGTAGAATTATTCTGAAATATCGCGGAACTTATAATCAAGCGAGCTAAAAAGAGTTTCAATATGGGCAGGATTATTCAAATAAATTTAGATACACTTGTCATCGTTCATGAATGCTCAAAATAAATATGCGAAGGAAATATAACTATTTTTTTTGCCATAAATACCTGTCACATAGGAGAAGACTTCATTATCTTATGCAAATTTGCTTGCACTCTCCCAAATGAAGTTAGTTAAAAAATCGGAACCTTGAAAGTTCTTACATCACCTCAAAGATAGATTTTCAATTCACAAATTACTCTCACGTGATATACATACATTCCTTTAATACGAGAACAACTTCCAGAATGAGCTGCGAAATTGTTCTTTAATTTTTTCATCATTAATTTAATTCACATTTTAGGAATTTGGATACAAACATAATTCATTTTAGCTCCCTAAATTTAGGGAGAAAATCGTGAGTTGTTCTCAAAATATTCAAATGATAATGATTTATAGAATTAGTATCAAAGCTGTATCTCTTTTCTCTGCTCTCATTCTTCTGCCAATACTAATGATACTCTCCCCGAATTGAGTTGATTAGCGGATTTTCTTCAAAAGTGTATTTTATAAGCTCGAGAGGTTAGACTACAGGGATAACTGTTTACTGAATTTCGATTACCTAAAATTTTTCTGATTCATGATCAACTTCAGACTGGAATTTCACTGATTATGATTTATTTTTTCGTAAAAGATTTAATATATACTACTTTACATGCAAATCTCCTGTGAAATATGCGAATTAATCGAGTATTTAAACATCAATTCGGTTTCCTCTTGTTTATAAGATATCAGGAGCGGTTGATTCTAAACAAGTCTCATTTCCAAATTCTGGATATAATGAAAATAAAGTCCTTTCCTAAAATATCGACACTTCTTTTCGAGGAAGATCACATTTCAGAAAAAAGATACTGGAAAATTTCTGTGGCGAATGCTTTATTTTGTTTTGGAAAAAATTAATTAGAGAATTTGCAGATAAGTATTCTGGGAAAATGGCAATGAAATCAACTTTTGGCGGTATAGATTTTCAAGATGTTAATCAATTAGGCACTCTCAATAACTGTTTTTAATTATACCATGCTATCTATTTTTCAGTTCCTAGTGCCACACCTTGTTAAAGTGAATCTTTTTCATTTGTCTCATACTACAAGATGGATGTAAATGTATCTTTCATTAACTTTTGTTTTGTCCATGGCTGTGATTGTTACTGAAATATGGAGAAAATGTAAAATGGCATTAGTAGCAGCATTTTCTTATGAATTATATGAACAGTATTACTCAAAGGATCATTAAGCTGCATTTATGTGAACGTTTTCATTTCGTAGGACTCTGGCTTATTGAGGAAAGTGAGGCAAACCACCTCACTCCTCATCTTGTCTAGTTTCCCTTTCCAGGGCTCTGCGTAGCTAATGGTGAAGTGGTTGAAGATCGACCTCGCTTACTAGTTTATGAATTTACTGGCAAACCTGTCTATTATTTCAAAATTTATTTATTAATTTTGGTTATATTATTTCAATGTATGTTTAATAAAGCAGTGAATTTTTTCGTTATATGTTAGTTAGCTCAATCAAGCAGTGAATTTTTTCGTTATATGTTAGTTAGCTCAATAGAACGTTTAATTCAACATACTCATTTCTTAAGAAATATCTCATTGTTTCTCGTTTAAAAATTTTATCCTCGAGAATTACTCCATGTAAATGATTGTAGACCTTTATGGTCTTATTTTACGTCGTCGCCATAATGTTTGCTCCAAATATTGTTTAAATTCCTGAAATTTTATATCAGGGCCTCTAATTATCATTTATGATTTCTCGTTCATCCTTTTTTAACTTGCTTACACTCTATATTATTATGGTGGGAATGTAAAAATTACTTTTTATTCATAGGCAATTACTTAACATAAAGAATTAACGTCACATTTCACAGAAACTGGTCCAGTTCGTAACTGTAGTAACGGTATAGCTATCATATGTTGTTAATATTTGCCTGTGAATATTATGGTTTTACAATAGCATTTCAATTTTGCTAAATATTTTCATTTTTGAGTGAAAATAGTTGAAAATTAACAGAGGATATTGAATAATGAATTCATAATTTAGATTTCAAATTATGTAGAAAGTTGCTAATTACCTCATCTTAAAACGAAACTGTCGACACAATTAATTACGTTCTAGCAAGAAACTAGATGCCAGTCTAAGTTCGACTTCGGATTAGATGATATTTATTGCAACTGAACCGTATAGCAATCATTCGTCGTCGCTTTGTGCAATCAGTAGGTGTCTACGAAACAAGTTCTCTCGGGGAAAATCTCTCAACCTACTTTTCTGTTGACGCTCTTGATGAACGTACAGCCAATGGCATATTTCTTGTTTGAATAACATCACCACTTTTAAAGACGTATTCTATATTTACTTATGCATACGTGGTACTCTGTCTGGGCGCGAAAAGTATCAGCTCCATACTCGTCGTTTTTGTAGACCCCGGAGACAGGTTTCCTCGTCAAAGATCCTTTTATCTCCCACAGACCTAGCAGTTTCTTTTGCATGTAAAAGAGGACGGATGCGATAAACCTTTTTCATTTCGAATTGAAATTTTATGTTGGAGATTAATTAACGTTAAATTCAATTCATTGTCGGCTATACACGATGATCTTCATTAAAAAGCCGTAATTCTAAAGGTCCCACGGATGGCGATGTTATTTTTAATCGGAGACGTATCTTGGATCGCATGTTTTTGCATAGAATTTTCATTCATTCACATTTCTTCCAGGTTACTTGATTTCAGTGTAGCTTATGGAAAAATAACTTGAATTATTTTTACATTTAGGCGGAAATTTCTCTCTTCTTTGATGAAACAAAAAACAATATTTAAATATTCTTCAGAAAGTGTAACTGAATTTTATAATTATAGTGTTACACGATTAATGCATTATTATCGATTTTTCTCACTTTTTGCGGTCCAATGTCGGCATTTTGACGGGTTTTTACCAAGTCAAATACCTTCCTATTGCATTCCTAGGAACTTTCTTACTATTGACGTTGTTTTTAGTATGACTGCATTTTGAATATTTGAGTGGATGTTCTTGTTAATACTTAACTTTTCCAGATGTGTATAAAAATTATTATTATTATTATCAATACAGTACTTTAGAGGATCACTAAGTAAACAGGATGT
>KZ308222.1:2853736-2879037 GCA_000376725.2 Ladona fulva | reverse complement strand
AGGCGAATGCTAAATATATATATATATATAGTTTTTTATCACTTTATCTTTATCACTTATCTTTATTTTCTTTTGATATGTCTTATTCTTCTATCCGTTTTTCTTTTAGTTGGTGTCTATTGTTCTGTACCAATTATTTAGTATCTAATATTTTTCGGATTGTTTGCATTTATTGTATAAGTAATATTTTTCTAAATGTATGTTGATGATAATCCTTTTTTTTAATGAAGTGTAATTGTGTAAAATATAACAACCTTACAACTTCCACTTCCACAAGTAAAATGGAAGAGAGATCATTTTGGTTTAACTTCGCCGTAAGATTATATAAATAATACATTTCATCGTTGTATCCATCTCTTGATAACATTATACCCCCTTTATCGGGTCTGAAGCTAATATAAAGTAAGATTAATAATTAGAATACCATTTTATTCATGAATATTCACCCTTAATTTTTACTCAAGATCTCAAATGCTGTTATTTCGCAGACTGCTTCATGCGTCCTTACAAATTCGCAGTGATGTAAAATACTGGAACCTACGGCCTAGAATTACTTCGCAGTAGTTCAAGGTCTCCAATATTCCGTGAAATGGGAAATCTTGCCACAAAGGGCATTCAAAGTAGCCAGTAAACCCTATTTCTTCGTAAACTGCTCTCCCCTTCCTGCTTTGTGTTCAGAGAGCAGCGGTCAAGTTTTACTACCCATTAAAAGTCCGGAGTGCAACTTGTAAATATGAGCACGTGCAGATCGCGAGAGTGAATGATAGTAAGTGGTACCTACTGGTGGTAGCCCACCGAATATAAAGCTGTCTTGGGCGGCATTAGCAATACAACGCGCTTTACGACCTTCTTTAGTTTAATGCCTTTTTATCTCCTGCAATTTCCTGCATCATATTTACCTGGGCGCGTTTACAGTAGCTACGGTTTGCATTAAACTCGTAGCCACGGGACACACGAAGGCTCTGTTGATGTATGTTTGAGCTCCATGGAACCGATGTCTTTTCCTGCATGATGACCGAGTGCATTGGAGTGACGCACAGAGGGAGTGCCCTCAAACGAATGAGGAAATGTGAAACAAAGGCTTTACGAGTTAGCGTATAAACAAAGTGTTTGGTGAGGCCCATCGATTTCTTCAACGAACACTCACTGCTTGCCGTTATAATCCATTATATGGCAAAGGAAAGAACTGCGAGATCTTTATAACAGTTTGGTTACTCTCGGTTGACAATGTCACATGCTTGGAACATTTATAGAGATCTTCATTGGCAACAATTTTTCCCATAAACCGCGTCGATGAATTCAAATTGAAACCTAAAAGGTCTTTCTAAGGAAATTTGTTTTCAGTCGAAATTTACTGTTTATTTCTCATACGGCAGGTCCAAATATTGCTCACCGTTTTTTTTACACAACTGAAATAATACAATTATATTACAGATTTCTGTCAAAAATGCATTAAAGAGAAAATGATGATGAAACTTTAAATCAAAATCTCTAGGCGATCATCGCGAAATTAACTAACGAAAATTGAAGAAACATACAAGGAGAGAAATGGAAACATTTAAATTCGAAGCACGGGAAACACTTCATCAAGAATAATTTATAAAAGCATGTTTTTTGAGCAGTTATTTGTTGTTACGTATATGCTAGGGAGCAGCTTATATATTCTCGGGGAAGGGTGAAGTTTTTTATAATTGTATGCAAATATACATAACGTATGCAAATATACATAACGTATGCAAATATACATAACGTATGCAAATATAAAAGTGAATTAATGCACGCTTCTGTGATATTTCCCATGAAAAATAGTTCTGATGTCAAAGCTGAAGCACGTATATTAATTTTCTATTAAATTTTATCTATTAGATTTATATCATTAGAAAAATTTTCACAAGCGATGCCAGGTCGGTGAAAATTTAAATGTCAGTAGGCTTCTGAAAAACGCACTGGCAAAACAACATGTTCACACACATGCCTATATGATAAACACATACATAAAAATACATGCAATACGTGCATATACCCACATGCATATACATAGACACCTATTGACATACTTTTCCATTTATAAGCCTTATTAATGTTATAGTACATTACAAGAATGAGAAAAGAATGCTGTTCCTTTCTCCTATCGAACAGCACTGGGAAAGTAAAGTGGAAAAATTACTGGAAATCTATATAACCATGGGCAAACAATCCATTTTAAATGAAATAATGTGAACATCAAAAAAAAATATTATTTTACATTTGTTTGATAATGATATTTTTTATTATTTTGAGTGCAATACACCTAAAGAGAAACAAATGAAGTGATTAAAAATCATTGAAAAATTTATAAATTGTTATGGTTTGCACATGAAAGAGATGGTGTGCGGAATGTTGGAATTATTTTATTAAGAAATAAGCTGTCTCATGCCATCTAGCTTGGAAATAAATAGACATATTCGGAAGTTAGAGAAACTGTAGTTTGGGAAATTATTTGCAATCTGAACAAGTTTCCTTTCTTTCCCATGCGATGGCAAGCGTATAGCCATTTGTAAATTGTGCATACTGAAAATGATTTTCCTTTCATACGATAATTTGAGTAATTTCTATTGTAGTATTCTATATTTTATTTTTAAATTCTGTTTGCTTCATTGTAATCGATCATGCTTTTTATTAATCATTCCTTACTTCAAAAGCTTGCCGAAGTTTACAAAAACCAAGTTTTACATAGTGACGAAAACTTTTTCATGGAGACCCATAAACGTGGAGTTACAGCTTTTTTATTTAGCAAAAATATTGGATGGTCGTTTGGAAGCCCTTACAAACATGTATTGATTGATTGACTGATTATTTTGTTTTATGTGACCTACGACTGAAACCTTGAGACTTCATATTTTGATGATAGTTTCACAGATAAGGCGTTCAGTATACGTCTGGGAGTGAAAAAGTTCTTTTTTAGACACTTAGATTGTCGTGGGAATATTCGCAAGACAATAACAATCTTGTTATTCATGCAGTTTTTATGAACTCGTATACTCGGTATGAAATGGATTACCTCGAACTCTTTATATTTATACCCTGTCTTTTGGTGCATATTATATCCCTTTATGATCATTATCGAACTAACGAAAACCAAACCCGAAAGATATATTTTTCCTATTTCAGAGTTTGTGATTTTCTAACATCCATAATAATGTTAATGTTAATGGTAGGATTAAATTAGTATTAAGTTTGACAATACGTGTCGAAAACCCAAATCTAGAAATTAGGTTAAAAATCTGAGAGATTTTGCATCAGCCGTAAACATTATTCTATCAGTTAAAAATAATTTTCTTATAATACTCAAAATGTATGCAGTGTGTGTACTATTACTATTTATACTCAATATGTACTCTACATACACAGTGTCAACATTGTTTATTTTAAATATCTTCACTGCAATGATCAGACTTTGATTCCTGCATGCATTTAAATATTTCTTTATAGTTAACTCCTGTATAAGTTTTCCTAACCACATTAAAGACATACAAATACTATATAGGTTTCGTAGAAGCGCTGAAAGTTGGCAGAGTTGGAAGAGAGTTTTAGTTTCATTGGATATTAGTAACCTCAGAGCAAGTACTTCCAACATACATGACTTCCTGAAAATATAAATATTATTTTTTCATATAGGTCAAGAGAATTAATTTATCGATATTGGAACACATCCAGTTATAAGATGAAGAATGGTGGGAAGCAACTTGGTAGCGTAAATCAAACTACTGCACAGGGAAATGTATGCAAAAGGCGAATGCTAAATTATGTTTGTGCATTAAGATTTATCGCAAATGGCTTACGGGATAAAATCTAACTTCCTCATTATATTGATGTCATATTAATCAATAATTAATTTTAAGGACGTGTCGTAAGTTTTGACTTAACGTCGTCAGACCATAAGTAATTGTCAAAGCGCATTCTCAATATGTTATTGGTGTTGAAAATTGTGAATATTTAATGCTTTAAGGTACAAACTCTTCATTCTGATATCTGAAAATGAAAATGCCTGAGTAATGTGCGAAAAATTTATTGATCATCATCAAATATTATCAGGCCGAAGATTGATCGTTTCAGTTCTCAAAACCATCCGTTTTTGCCATTTGCTTCACTCCCCCTCAGTTCACAACTTTAACATTTACCAACGTCTCTCTCGTAATTCAACCAAGATTCACCTCTATGTTTAGTAGATTCTACTCTGATGGAGTTGTCTGCTCCTTCGTTTACAACAATAAAATATTGGGTGGCAGAGTTTAAAAGAGGCCGTACGAGCTGCCAAGACGAACATCGCAATGGTCGACCAAATGTAGTGACCACGCCAGAAATGGTGAAGAAAATTCATCAAATGGCGTTGGATGACCGTCGACTGAAAGTGCGCGAGCTAGCAGACATTGAAGAAATTTCAAAAAGTGCTGTACATCACATTTGACTGAAATGTTGAGATGAGAAAGCCGTGCGCGAGATGGGTGCCGCGTTTGTTCACAGTGGAAAAAAATCAGTGTCGTGAGGATGTTTCAATCGAGTGCTTGGCTATGTTTCGCAGCAATAAAGCCGAGTTTTTGCATCGATTCATAGCCCTGGATGAAACATGGGTCCATCACTTTACACTTAAGACGAAGGAACAGCCAAAACAATCGACTGCAAGGGGAGAATCAGCTCCAAAGTAGGCGAAGACAGTTCCATCTGCTGGCAAGGTTTTCGCGTCAGTCTTTTGGGATCCGTGTGGGATAATTTTCATTGATTATCTTCAAAAAGGAAAAATAATCAACGGCAAGTTTTATGCAAAATTACTTTAGCGTTTGAGTGATGAAATCAAGAAAAAACGGCCATAGTTGGCCGCAGAAAAAGAATATGTCGTTTCATCAATACAATGCACCAGTTCACACATCTGTTATCGCGATGGCCAAAATCAATGAGTGGAAGTTGCAACCTCACGCACCCTATTCGCCAGATTTAGCCCCCTCGGATTATATTCTCTTCCTAAACATGAAAATACGGCTCAGTGATAAAAGATTTACGAACAATGAAGAGGTGGAGTCTGCGGTTAATTGCTTTTTTTAGGAGTTCGACGGTTCTCACTATAAACCGGGTATCGAAGCTATTGAGCGTCACTGGGAAAAGTGGATTGAGCTAATAGGAGACTAAAGAGACTTTCTTGAAAAATAAAGATATTTTCTCCCAAATTTTTATTTACTTTGTTATGTCGAGTACTTTTGGGACTACCCTCCCAGGTAGATATAACCCGGCTTTTGAATTGATGTCGCGATAATGCATTGTGCTCGAAATAGGCCGACTCTAAATTGATCCTAGGTTCTAAGCCAGGGTGCGTTAAACATTCTCCCATACGAAATCCATGTGATAACCGTAATCTCTTTAGAAGGACTTACGAAATGATTTTGTCTTAAAACTATGGAGGTAGTTGTGACAGGTGTTTTCATAAAGTAGTATGAAATGGCCGAAATGATCTTATATTGGACATCAGTCCGGTACCAGATATTCTCATAAGAGTTACCAAAGAGTAATCTACTCTAAGTAAGATTTCTCTATGAAACTACATTGAGACAAATTAAAATTTGTTTCTGAGAATTTCCCCAAGAGATAGATAATTGCATCCCAGTATGACGAAAGAAGACATTGTTTACATCGTATGTATACACATTGCATATAGGATGTGTAACGCGTATTTATATATATTCAAATGAGATCCTTGGTTCGACACCAGGTCGTTAGAAATTATCTCCCATAAGAAACATATAGGGGACTAGAAATGTTTGAAGCAAGAGGCGTGAAGTTTTGATGGCTATCTGTAAAGGTTTCTTTTGGCACTTTTGTTAAGGTTTAAGATCGTTTCCTTGCTATTTTCACTTGTTATGGGGCCCTAAATGGGGTTTCAATGTGGTAAAACTTGCACATTCGGGGCCAAAATGGTTATTGAATCTTTTTCAGTCCATTCAAGATCACCCCGAGACCCTCCTTTGATTTGTCAAGGGTATGTAGGGGACCCCGAAGATTCAGAATTTCTCCTGATGGAAGGATAATTAAAGTCTATATGTCATAATGTAGCCAACCATAGAGAGCTATGTAATTCCTTATGGGGAAGTCATTTTCTGAGTTTCATGGTCAGTTTTAAACATGAGCTTGCAGTGTGCAAGTAGCTTTACTGCGATTCTTTTAGAATTCTTAGCATTTTCCTCCAATTAAGATTGTCGAAATCGTTCTCTAGAGCAACGATCACTATGGAACTTGGTATTTCTTTCTACATTCCCATGTTATCTTTACTCCTAAAGCTAGAACGGCTTCTATTGTACCTCGACTTCTTCGGAATCCAAATGGTCTTAAATTAATTTCTCTTCCTCTTTTCTCTGTGAAGCTGATTGTCCGAAATTGTTCTCATTTGTCTGCCATCTTCTTTAGGTTATAAGGGCAATCATGTTCTTTTGAAACCGAATTGGAGCCTCTCTCTTAAGACAGATATTGTAGACTAATCTGTACACCTCATTTGAGCTTTGTTTCCTAAATTTTCTTTTGTGAGTTTGGAATATATTTCGTCGACTGCTGGATCTCTTCTTTCCCTCGTCACCAAATCGGAACTGAAAATAGGTTCTCATTTCCAATCTTCATCCACGTTATCTTCCTCTTTGATTATTCCAGCATGAATGTCGTTCGTGTCATACAGATGTTCCAGATATTCATTAAATTAAATTTTTTATAAATTTAAAAAAGTTGTTCTAAAAGGAGTAAAGTCGATTGATTTTCCTATGATAGGCCATTTAATTCACCTGAGATTCATTTCCCCGCAATCCCTCAACTTTAAGCATTAAAATACTTTAAAAAACTTTAAACTTTAAAATTAAAAATAAAATTCAAACATTAAAATTAAGGATAGAGATTCTTCTAACAATTTCCATGCGTTTCACATTATGCACCGATGGCATACCACTCTAAACTTGCTGTTGCACTCGTATGGGTGCGCGTGTTGAGAAACTAATCTGACCTCTTATTATAAAAAGTTTTCACTTGATATATACGATATAAGGAGTACGATTTGATTACGAATGTAATTCAAACTCGCTTGAATTATGAAGTAGCAACTCTTTTACCAATCACGACGTTAATTCCAGATACCGTCACTTGAATAACATCTTGTTTATACTGAACACCACCATCTGAGTGACAGCCAGCCGTCTCCGCCTCATATCATCATGATATTCCTTTTCCTCCTTTGATCTTATACCACTACCTGCCTCTCCCAATGCCGTTCGACTTATCCCTTCTGACGAGTTACAACACTTTTCCTTGTCCTCATTCAAACTGATTCTTTTGGTATTAACAACATATCTTAACGTTTTTGTTATCGATAACGTTATATATTTTCATCTTTCATTTATTTCCTTTTATTCATCAGTAGCATATAACCTTTATGTGTATTTTATATGCTGCTTGGCTGCTTGATCCGGCTTGGCGAGAAGAAAATATTTTTAATGAAATTTTCTCGACGCTTTAAAGAATAGACTCAAAAAGAAAATGTAATCGTAAATCTGTCCCGAACCGAAATTAATTACAAAAATTAACTCACATATTATTGATGATTCCTAAGGATCGCAGATTCCTAGGTTATTAGGTTATTTTATGAGTTTATGGGAAATATAACCTCGACTTTCATCATTCCTTACAATTTAGATGAATGCTTATTAGCCTTAAATGCCTCCTAGGGAATCCAATATACTCGGGGTTTCAACTACCCGGGTCATCAAGTAATTATTTTTGAAATATTAGCGTACCCGGGTTTTTAAGTTCTTAAAGAAATACTTTTTAAAATTCAACCACTTCACATAGATTTTTCCAAATTTTATACAACATAAGAGATGGTATTAACTATATAATTTTAACCATGAATTACTTTAATTGGTGAAAGAATATTTTTAAATTCAACATTTCAATTTTATAGATAATATTTGAAATGCATTAGAATTATTTTGGTCAAAGTGGCTTTGTATCTTATCAGAAAGGTTGGAATAAAATTAAAGTGCATATTTGTAACAAATAATGCGACATTCAAGATGAAATATTTTATTTAAAATTTATTTGAAAACGATCTATGATGAATTTATTTCTAATATTGATTTTTATAGAATAAATATTGTTTTATGATTATAAAATCATCATCATCAGTATTTCTTGATGTTGAAAAAACTCTAGAAGTTAGTTACTGCTGTATCCAGGGGAGAGGGGCGAAGTGGCGATCGCTTTCCTCGTGATATAGCCGTAGCAATTTGCCTAGGATCTAACAAGGAGCTTGAATTAAAGTCAGATTGTGAATTTTCCACGGTCACTTAACATCTACACTTTAAAACGACAAAATGACACTTTGAAAGTTATTTGGAGATGAGATCGTAAGGAAATTGTCTTCATTTTCCCATTAAAGTTTCAAGATCTTCCCTTGAATTTAGTTGAACTTTGAATGAGATTAATATCAATAAAGGCCATTGCATTTTGCGAACAAAATTTTGATAAATTACCGAAGAATTTTAAATAATATTCAATCGCTTCTGTTTATCGCACGGAAGTATACGTTAGCAACTTTAAAAAAATTTAAGAAAAAGAGACGATGTCAGGCAGGTAGCGTACAATATATAAAAATTCTCTTCTTTTCATCTACTCCAAACATAAAAGATAACTTTAATATGCAGTAGGACACCAGACAAAAATATGCACTTATACATATCAAATTCATTTTCATATAAGATTCCTCGAATACCGAAGAGTATATTCTGCCGTTAATAAAAACCTGATTACCTTCGGAAGAACTTATTCATCTACGTATTTCAATGAGTTTTGCTTTTTCATTAGTTAATGATTATCACCTAAAAAGGGCTTGAGATAAGGCAAAGTCTCAGTTGCTTTTACCGAGATATTTTGTCCTCACTCATTCTTACCGGCCCTGGTTTCACTTTATTTGACGTTTTTGTGAACGCTCTACAAAACATTCTTCTTAGAATTCTTCTTAGATGTAAGAAAAAGAAGGTTGGAACACGGCTGTATATGAATTAGAGGTTTAAAAATACTCCATAAGCCGTCTTTCGGCAAGCGGAATTCGCGCTCAGAAACAAACAGGAAGCTCCGGATTACCGATTTCTGGGAAGCCCAATGATCATTTCGGAGACAAAGCCTCCATCCTCGGGGGGTCTCCACAAAGGAAGTGAAGTGGAGACCCTCCGAGGACTGGGCTTCCCAGAAATCGGTAATCCGGAGCTTCCCGTTTGTCTCTGAGCGCGAGTTCCGCTTGCAGAAAGACGGCTTACGGAGTGTTTTTAAACCTCTAATTCTTCTTAGATGACCATTTTGTTTTATTTCTTTCGTTTTATGTCTAACGTTGTCACATTTCAACAGAATGTCTACTTTTCCGAAGCCAAAATTGTTCAAACTGACCTGTATCGAACCCTAGAGATGGCTTCTAAATCAACTAAAAGGGGACGTGTTACGTGATATACTTGTATTTTTAACTGATAAATGGTTTCTTGTTTTTGCTCACTTGTTTCGTACATGTGATTCAATGGAATCAGCGTTCCATGTGAATATTCAGGTCAAAATATGCTCTATAATTTCAATTTGAAATTCATTTTTCAATGAGGCTTGTTAGTTGTTCTAAAGCCTTTATTTGGACAACTCTTATGATTTATAATTCAGTAACTTCTTCGTGGTAGAACATAAGATCTACAAAAATAAGATGCATATATGCTCACTAAGCAATTTAAAATTCGGGATTTATGCTCTCATAGACATTAATATTATAAATCGTATAACTTGCTCATTAGACGTTATTATCTTATTGTCGTGATTTTCAATAGGGAAAAATAAAAAAAGATTGCGCAATTTTCGGGGTCTCCATCTAGATCGCAGAAAAGCAAAAACCAGCCCTCATTCTCCATTTACGTTCACATGTGGATATGCTTATAATAGAGTTGATTATTTTACAGACGTGAAGAGTATTTACTCATATAGACATTCACACTGATTTCATAGCTTGGCGGCTTACACGACCAACCTTAAGTCATTGGATTGGGATGACTCATATTTGACGTTGTCTTTTAAAACTTTTTACATCCATAAAAATGGAGGGTGACTTGGAATCACTCATTAAAAGAATTAAATATTTGCATTTCCCTAGTACGATTTTCCCTTCTTTTCTAGTTAAGTTGCATTATGCAAATAAGATATTATTTAAATGCAACGGGCATGATTTAAATAGAACGTTCTATTTAATTATTATATTACTAATGAATAAACTGTGTAATTATAATTTTAGGAGATTTTTATTCCCACGAACAAATAAAAAAATGTTTTCCTTCTTATGGCTCAATTTGACTTCCGCTGTCAAAAAGTATTTATTTATGACTAAAGATTTCAGTCATAGAAAATTAGAAAAGGAAAGTATATCTTTGCTTATATTAAATATAAATCAAAAGACATTCTCTATTTCATCTCGTAAGTCAAGAGTTCGAATCAGTGGTAGATATATAAACATGATAAATGTAATAATCGTTCATCCTTGAAATCACAAAAGCCATTACAATTCGTTAGGATATTGAGAGAAAATGAGAAATTTTGAATTATTTTGACAATTTGAATAAATCTAAGTTCGCTTTTGCGTAAAATAGACTATTACTTGACATTTTTTAAACTAAAATCTGGAAGTTATGAGTCATAATTTTGTTTTGAGAGAGGACCAGGAGGGGGTGTATAATACGAGGGCTGTATGATAAGTGCCTGTGTTAGGCAAGAAAACGCATTTTTAAAACTTCTTTTAAATTCATTTCTCAAAATAGTCTCCTTTCCACTCAATACATTTAGTGCAGCAATATTCTAACTTTTTCAAGCCATCCAAAGAAAAAGTTTTGTCGAACTCTGCAAAGTAGGCCTCTATTTTGACGATGACTTCCTTGTTTGACGTGAATCGCTTTCCCCCAAGCCATTTTTTCATGTTTGCAAACAAAAACAAATTGCATGGGGAAAAATCTGGAAAATAGGGTGGATGAGGTTGCAATTCGTACCGTAATTCGACCAGTTTTGATGTGGCGATTGCAGATGAGTGAGCTGGTGCGTTGTCATGATGGAAAAGCACTTTTTCCTTCGCCCATGGGGCCGTTTTTTCCTCAATTCAGTATCGAATCGGTCCAATAAATCAGCATACTACTGCCCCGTGATTGTCCTTCCCTTCTCCAAATAGTTGGTGAAGATGATGCTTCGCGAATCCCAAAAAACGGTGGCCATGACTTTTCCGGCCGATGGAACCGTTTTCACATTCTTTGGAGCAGGTTCGCCGGGTGAAATCCACTGTTTTGACCGTTCTTTTATTTCTGGCGTGTAGTAATGAATCCATGTTTTGTCAACAGTCACGAAACACCGTAGAAACTCTTTCGGATTGCGCTTAAACATGTGCAAACAGTGCTCCGAAGTTGTCATGCGATTCCGTTTTAACTCCACTACAAGCAAACGCGGCACCATCTCGCCGATAGCTTTGTCATGACCAATTTTTCGTGTAGGTTACTTTGTATGCGTTCAATTGAGATCTGATCTTAACACAGCGATCTGCTAGCACGATATCATGGACTTTGTTAACCATATCCTCCGTAGTCACCTCAATCGGACGGCCTGGGCGCTCTTCTTCAAAAACGGATGTTCGGCCACGCTTGAATTCATTAAACCAATATCTGATGGTAGTCATCGAAGGTGCATGGTCCTTATAAACAGCATGCAACTTCACCTTGATTTCTTTACACATCTTCCCATCCAAAAAAAGAAATCGAATCACTGATCGATATTGCTCTTTCTCCATGGTTGCAAGCAAACACGAACTTGACTATTTTCAACAGCTATCAAACCAAAACTACTGGATTAATCTGTCTGAAATTTTTACAGTCATATATCTAAAGATGGTGTTAAATTATGGCATACACATTTTGTGTCAGTGGTGCCATCAGTCGCTAAACACGGGTACTTATCCTACAGCCCTCGTATTATTTCAATGAACTGGTTTACTAACATCGTAGGAACAGCGTCAATGTTATACAGGTGTGTGAACCATAATGCCTAGGCTAGCTTTCTGGCCTTTCTGTTGTGTATATAGCCAGAAGATTCATTTTGTTCCGTTAGAGCCTTGGCCAAAAAATGCGAATTTTTTATTATATTCAATAGCAAAATACAGAGTATTAAAATTTCGGCTGCACAAAAACTGAAACAGTTCAATTATTTATTAAAATGCAATCTAAAAATTAACGACTGCAGGTAGACTACAATAACACAGGTTTAGTAGATGCAACTTACTGCTATATATTTCCTTATAAAGTCAAATGTTTACACGAGCTACGCAAAAGCTTTCCACGGGCCGTGATTTCTTGTGAGTTTGTTGCTTAAAACGAAGAAGAACCCTTACGATCAATTTCCCTTTCCTGACAAAGAAAATGAAACGGATTCAGTCAGACATTTCACACTTAATGTTGAGAACCAAGAATTACCAGACAAAAATAATTTATAACAAAAGAGAGCCCTTACAATAATTTCCATTTTTTACACAAAATCTTAAGCTAAAACATTGTTACGTAGACATTTGAAATTATCAAGGTAATATACTTTAGCCATATACTTAATCGATTTACATTTTGCGTAAATTATATGGAGATACAGATATTATTTTAGGAATAGCTAAACATAATTCCATAAGGTGATCGCATCGATTATAAAAGTCGTTGTCCATACTCTCGATGAGGAATACGAAGACATTAAGAAAAATTCGGGGAGTTAACGATAGAGTTAGGCTATTCTTTGTTTTGACGCTTACTGGAAGTATTTGAAATTGTTTGATCTCGGAGGTGAATGCTTCACCTTTTGGCCGGCTCCCACAAATGGCTCTCTTGGTTAGTCGGACGTCTCGCTCGTGCCTTGACTGAAGCGCTTTTGCGGCCGCTGCTAGTAGCTGCTTCTTCCGGAGTCGCGCTTAGAACGGATACAATTTTACGCTTGTTAAGAATCCCTTATTCTTAAATGGACCATTAATTATAGTGAATACAGATTTGTTAACTATAACTTTCACAATCATATATTGCTTAGTTGTGCCCTCTTCTAAGTGAAGTCTCAGTTTTATATTGGTAAGTGTATAGCTGCTCGATGATTTTTGTAAAAATTATTCGTTTAATCAATCAATAGATTCGTTTGGAAAATCTTGTTATCTGTGAATGTTTAATATAGCATCAAAGCCCAAAGATTTTCATGTACCTCATATTTTTATAAACATCTTTCTCTTTACAACAATCGTTTATTTTACGAATAGTTGCTCTTGGATCTGTCGCGTTTCAGTGAGGCAAATATATACATGGTTGCAACTGCCCATGAGTAATAAGCGAAGGTGATCCAAAAAATTGCCGAATTAATTGAAGCATTGAGGATCAGAATCAATGTAGACAGAGTTCTTTCACAAATCATGTTCGCCCTTGGAGGGCTGTGCAGTATTATCTCCAGCGTTTCGGTTTTAATGGTTTTTATGCTAAACGAGAATCCCTCCGTAAAGAAACCACTCTAATGTAGTCCACTCTTACTATATTTTACCCTTTTAACTTTGAAACTCATGGCAAGACGGCGTTATTTATAAATAGTTTCCATCCAACGATTAAATGATTTTTCCTCTGATATTAGTCTTAAAACTAAAGTCATATTCTCACGTAAAAATTAGCCGACTTATTGCGGAGGAAGTACAGCGACGAACTTCGCCATTATATCCAGATGAGCTGTAAATTTTAGCAATAAGTACTTCCGATTTCAGTGAGCCTCCTGCAATGATGAAAAATATGGATTATATACAAACATTTATCATTTGTGGGGATCATTAACGCAGGTACATACATACATGAAAGTAACAATCGAGTGAAATAATTCTGGATATGAGACTTGGGCATTTATTAAATGTTAGAACACAATATCGATAGTGCTTGTATTTCTAAATACTCGAAATTACGTCAAAAATGTTCTCAATAATCAATCTCACTTGCTCCTCAATTTTGGATAATACATGACTGACTGGAAAGTAAAATACAAATTACTGTGCGTGTTATCTGTAGAATTTGTGGTATGAATGTATTTTTAGATAACCATTCCTTCGTAAAAATACTGACCACCGATAACCTCATCACACTCTAACATGGGTACGGATATTTATGAATATATTTTTTCACGATAACACGCGAATAGACAGTACAGACAGGAATAGAATAGACAGTTTAGAGTTATTTGCATGAGTAGGTTAAGGAAACAAAAGAGGTGATAAATGAAAATGTAGGGAATGGAAAACAAAAATGTAGTCATTAGAGGCAGAATGAAGAGAGCAGATGTCAGTTAAGTTGCTATGGAAATTGTCAAATTAAATTAGAGACGAATTTCTCTTTCAGAAAGAAGAGGAAGGAGCAGACAGAAGGAAATCCGCTGTTACACTTCGGGAAGATTTTCTTACAGGTACTTTCAATTTAATATTATGGATTAATGCGGTTAAAGATAATTAAATCATAAGTTATTCATGAATAAATTTCAATCACACTTCCCTCTCTGAGCAATCACCTTAATTGCCTCGCTTATTCAAAAATCAATGCCATATTTATCTTACATTCATCTTTTGCTTCAGGCACCTCGATTAATTGATTCATAAATTATTCCTTAGGTGAAGAGAACGTAAAAATAAATCTGACAGGACCGGGACACGAACCTGGATTTTTCACTTTTCGGGTAACTGCCAATTGAGTTGAATGTTCTGGATTAACGAAATTCATGAAACCATCTAGAAAGTGGAAGATCCGGATTCGAGTTCCAGCCCTGACATGCTTTTTTTTGTCCGTTTTTCCTTTTGTGTATTCTTAGGGGCACGTTTTACCGTGCAATGTCATTCTCATCCATTCCTACGAAGTAACGCGCATTTCTTCTCTTTAGCATCTCCATTCAGCCTTTACCACCACATTCAACTAGAAATTCTCGGTCTTACTCTCCCTTTAGCACCATTCCTTTTCTCTCTCTGAAAACACCATAACTGACATTCTGCTTCCATCCATTCATTCTTTACTTCCTGTCAAGCATGAAACGTCTTATTCATACTGGTCACGCAGACTTTCTCAGTCTCCATTCACTCATTACCCAATCATTGATGACTCTCGCACACTCCTTATATAATTAATTCCAAGTACATTCAGTTAACCCATATTCTCCTGACACACCCAACTTTCGCAACCATGCGACAAGTCTCAAGTACACTTCGATTTACAGCCATTTTTGACCCTTTCAACAGTTTTTCACGTTCATTCAATGACCATATGGATTTAAACTATTGAAATAATTTAATAACAATAAGTGTTGCTTAAAATATGACTGAAGATTAGAAGAAGGGGAATGGGAATATGCATAAAAATCTTTTTGTTACACTACTGTGCTCGATAAACATCTTTGCGAGTTAAATTCTTAGAAGATAGAAGTATACGATATGATATGTATCTATGTTACCGAGAATTATTTATACATTACTTCCTTTAGAAGGAGTTTAAAGTTTTTCATTTATTTCCATGTTTTCCTTCTCAGTTTCGCATTCTTATAGTTATACATTCCATTTGTTGATTTAGGAATGAGTATCTCCTAAATTTTATTATGTTCTACAATATTTTCCGAAATGCAAGCTCCTTTTATTTTACCTTCAATAAATCAATACGTAAAATGAACTTTAAAATAACGTAATAGGTAAACTGAATATAGGACGCCATCGTCATAGATATGTCGTGAGATTTTCATGAAGAAAGATGTTTTATGCTCTTCACAAGTTAATTTTTTTAAGGCTTAAATGATGTTAACATCACAAGTGAATTTAAAATGAATGAGTGTAGTAATTTGAAGTTTCTCTCTGCTCAAGGAGGAAGAAGTAGGAAAGGAATTCCTGGTAAAAATTGGCGAAATTAACTAAACCTATAGTTTTATTACTAACCAAGGCTAACGGAAGCAATTAAAAGATGAATATTTAAATTTCTTTTGTCGGGAAACATATTACGGATTCCAGAAATGTATTAATTCAGTTTAGAGTATGAGTTCTCAAGTTCTTTCAAGATGCGCATTATTGACAGAAAAACTAAGTGTCTACCCCGCTATTTTACTTCATGACTCATTTTATCTCATTAGGATGGTTTCATAATGTCAGTTTACCTTTACATGATTTTTAAATTTTGTTTTTCGTAAGAATTCAATCAAAACTAGTTTAAATCTTTTATTCGAGAACCACTAAATGCTTTCCCATGTATCATCAGTGTCTCACATACAACGGAATCAACACCCTTGGTTTATAGGAAGANGAATTAAAGTTTTATGGAATCAAGAGAAGATTAAGAGTAGTAACTAAGCGAATGAGAATAAGGATATGAGTTTATTCATCATCAAACATGTATTTTTATATAGAGAATAGTTCGTAGTATTTGATTGGTTTATAGTATATTTTCATGCTAGCAACCATTTAATTAAGAATAAAAACAGCACTCTACGAACTGTTATTCCTTTGGGATCAGCCGCAGGACTTTAACCTGCAAAGTATTCAAACCTTTCCTTAATCCTTCTAAAAACATAAATGAAATTAATTTTAAATGATGTTCAACTAGCTACCATAAGAACGAAATAAAAGAAAATTCATGCATTTCACAATATACCAGGTGTACAACATTCATACCAATCTACAACATTTATTCCTGCAGACGAGTGAACGATTGTTTATTAGAACTATGAATGCCAGGTTTAGAACTATAAATATGTGTTTAGTACACATATTTCATAGCTTGGCGGAATAATGTGCCCTTTGTCAAAATTTCCGCAAATTCAAGTAAAATTTAATTAACGTAGTTTCATATATTGAAATGGATAGACAAAGTACCCAATTGCTGAATTGTTTGATCGGCTTTCAAGCCGTAGCAAAGCCTTAGTGTCTTTCAAAGGTGTTACTAACCTTGAAATTTATAAACAGATGATTCGTTATTAGACAAATATTGGTATAGAGTTTTAAAAATAATCAAAACCTTCATTGAGAGGGTAACATGGAAGAAAAATCAAGATTTTTTATAGAATTAGTGTATGGTTGAAAAGGAGAAGCAGAATTTAAGAGGTTTATCTTTGTATATGGAAAGTTTCTTAATAAAAGGATCATTTGGGGCGTACTACAACGATTGTTGGGAAAATTCATGGCTGCAATCAGAATACGAATAATAAGGCAGGCTTGGGAGATTATTTTTTCACGATAACACGCGAATAGACAGTACAGACAGGAATAGAATAGACAGTTTAGAGTTATTTGCATGAGTAGGTTAAGGAAACAAAAGAGGTGATAAATGAAAATGTAGGGAATGGAAAACAAAAATGTAGTCATTAGAGGCAGAATGAAGAGAGCAGATGTCAGTTAAGTTGCTATGGAAATTGTCAAATTAAATTAGAGACGAATTTCTCNATATATATATATTGATCTAAACGCATTAAGAAGCAGATATAATTTATCACTCGTTGAATGCTTATCGACTTAAAAATTCAATGATAAAGTAGGTTAGCGGACTCTTGATTACATAAATATCAAAACCTGTGCCCATATCCGAATGTACGAAATTCGACCATTTTTCATGTAGTAAGCTACACGAAAATTGATAATTAAAACATTCGGATTCGGAAAACTCTATGCCGCAGAAGTACGGAGCTTCGGCTAAGGGCTATTATTCAAATAATCATGAATGTACTGTATACACTATATAAAGGAATGTTTAATACCTTTCGTCATTTTATGATTTGATAATTTACTTCTTGGATGATTGGACTGGATTGGATGATTATCATTCCACGGATAGAAAAAGCCGCCTTGAAAGTATGTAACATTTTGATCATTTTAATGCGCGAAAATTTTTCCGCAAATGGAAGGTAACTTAAAAGTCTTCAAAAATCAGTTTCCACAGGATAAGCAAGTAAAGTTTCACCTACTTTATCGTTGTGAGATCTTTATTCATAACGTAAGCTTTGATCTAAGAATCAATTATGAGTAAAAATAATACAGTTTTATTATAAGGTAAATGAAATAATCCCGGTAAATACTTTAAATTTTTAAATCTTTAAATGCCATGGGCTAATTATTTCTTTTCTTATTACATAAATTTCCTCAACGTAAATCTATGTGAGAATTGAAATATTTTAGTTTTCCGATAATGGATTATGGTTTACCGTAAGTGATGTTACACTTTCTCAAGTTTTCTATATTGCGTGCTTCTGCGTGATATCTTTTGCTTGACTGGTTCAAAAACAACCTTTCTACCTTATTTCAGCGAGGATTTCAACAAGAGTATAATCGAAGAACACAAATATTAATGCATTGACCCGGATTCGAACCCGTGACCTCAGCGTTGGTTGGCAGAGGCGAAACCTTTCAACGGCAGAAAGAAAGTAAGTATCAATATGTACGGTTTCCTTCAAATTAGAGAATTAAGTATTTTTTATTTTTATTTCATTCTGGATTCCGTTTGCGCGCAGTACTGTAGAAGAAGGTAGCAACTGTGTTTTGCCAATCTGACGTCTTACAAAAAGTGCAGGAACAACAGAGCATATTCATTTAAAACATTTTGAATTTATTTAACATTTAATGAACTTTAAAATAACGTAATAGGTAAACTGAATATAGGACGCCATCGTGAGATTTTCATGAAGAAAGATGTTTTATGCTCTTCACAAGTTAATTTTTTTAAGGCTTAAATGATGTTAACATCACAAGTGAATTTAAAATGAATGAGTGTAGTAATTTGAAGTTTCTCTCTGCTCAAGGAGGAAGAAGTAGGAAAGGAATTCCTGGTAAAAATTGGCGAAATTAACTAAACCTATAGTTTTATTACTAACCAAGGCTAACGGAAGCAATTAAAAGATGAATATTTAAATTTCTTTTGTCGGGAAACATATTACGGATTCCAGAAATGTATTAATTCAGTTTAGAGTATGAGTTCTCAAGTTCTTTCAAGATGCGCATTATTGACAGAAAAACTAAGTGTCTACCCCGCTATTTTACTTCATGACTCATTTTATCTCATTAGGATGGTTTCATAATGTCAGTTTACCTTTACATGATTTTTAAATTTTGTTTTTCGTAAGAATTCAATCAAAACTAGTTTAAATCTTTTATTCGAGAACCACTAAATGCTTTCCCATGTATCATCAGTGTCTCACATACAACGGAATCAACACCCTTGGTTTATAGGAAGAAATTGACAATCTGTCTGAATTCAAATATTAAAAGGATGTGGAAGAATCAATAAATGGAAAAATAAATGGAAATCACATAATAATAAATAGAATAATTTTTTTAAATTTGTGGAACTCTATTGAACAATGAGTTCTTTTACATGGATTTCAGTGTTAAAGAGGATGTGTATAAATATTATATGACAACTTAAGACGTACGGAAGAAGATAAAAATCCGATGTTCAATATTTGAGGGAGATATGAGTACGAAAGCGAGAAGTAAATAATAAAAAAAGCACAGGCAACAGGCTACATCTTTGTTCAAGTTTAATATAATTCTGCTAGTAAATCGGCTCAAAGAATAGAATTTAGAGGATAGGTGCTCATTAAGATATNAAACGTTTTGTAGAATCTTTATCTTGGTCGCCATGGTCCTCCGCTGGATTTCTAATAGTTAAGGGTCTAACGAAGAGGAGATGATAAACCGTAGCCTCAAACACCCACTTTGAAATTTGAGATATGTATATATTTTTGTTATCATTTTCAATCATTTTCGACTCATCTTCGATGCCACTAAAAAGTTAAGTCAGTGATTAACTGTATTGTCTTAGCGAATCGATCTCACTTACTTTATCAGAATAGATACTGCGCCGGATGAAGATGAAAAATTACGGAAGACATCGCTTCCCATTTCTTAGGAAATACACTTACATTACAGTACACTTACTTAAATCCCGAAAAGTAGCTGTAAAGTCGCTAAATTAAAAATATTGCCAAAAAGTAGCTCAGAATTAAAGTTTTATGGAATCAACAGAAGATTAAGAGTAGTAACTAAGCGAATGAGAATAAGGATATGAGTTTATTCATCATCAAACATGTATTTTTATATAGAGAATAGTTCGTAGTATATGATTGGTTTATAGTATATTTTCATGCTAGCAACCATTTAATTAAGAATAAAAACAGCACTCTACGAACTGTTATTCCTTTGGGATCAGCCGCAGGACTTTAACCTGCAAAGTATTCAAACCTTTCCTTAATCCTTCTAAAAACATAAATGAAATTAATTTTAAATGATGTTCAACTAGCTACCATAAGAACGAAATAAAAGAAAATTCATGCATTTCACAATATACCAGGTGTACAACATTCATACCAATCTACAACATTTATTCCTGCAGACGAGTGAACGATTGTTTATTAGAACTATGAATGCCAGGTTTAGAACTATAAATATGTGTTTAGTACACATATTTATAGTTCTAAAATTTAATTAACGTAGTTTCATATGTTGAAATGGATAGACAACGTACCCAATTGCTGAATTGTTTGATCGGCTTTCAAGCCGTAGCAAAGCCTTAGTGTCTTTCAAAGGTGTTACTAACCTTGAAATTTATAAACAGATGATTCGGGAAAGATATTTTTAAGAGTGACCTTTCGAGAAAATTATCATAGAAAGAAAGTATATTTTATATTTGTTATGAATTTTACCGCTTGAAGTATTCGATTTTGAAGAATTTTTCATAATCAGACTTAATAACCCGATGAAGCAGTCGTGGAGTAGCTGTTGATTTAAGATATTTCGTAAAACAACTTACTTATATTAAGTAATTTAGATATTATGGTGGATTTGATTCTTAGAAAGTATTTAGGGCATCGATTATAAGAGGCATGAAAATGGTCGTAGTGATTTTAAGAGTAGCGTTCAAGAAAAGTGACGGCCTGGGAATAAAATATGGGAAACGATACTCATAGCCATCCTCTTGTCTGCCGATACAGACATCTGCCCGTAGGCTGATTGGATCTTCTGTGGCCTTCATCGTTGCAGTATGCTACACTATAAGTGGAAAGTACAACTAAAGTGCAGCATATTGACGCTATGAATAGCATTCTTCATAATATCAAATAAGGTATGACCAAAATGAATGTCATTACGATCAGAATCCTCCGTGCTTCAATAGATTTCATCCCAGCGCAGCAGTGAGGGAGGATGAGTTTGAAATAAATGGAAATACATTTCTTTGTTCTCTATCAAACATTTTGGAATACTTTTTCGGTAACTCAGATTATAATTTTTAAATGGAAATTATCCAATAGTTTGTTCTAGGAAACATTAAAATGTTTTTGTGTAGAACAATCCTATATATTACGACAAATACCGGGAAAGATCTACTTATGCGTCCTCTTCACAGATCCTTCCTAAAGCATACAATAAGTCCTTTAATGTGCTTGAATCCATAAACTATATAATTCTTGTGTGTGTGCAATTATCGAAATAATTTATCGTAGGTAATATCTACATTCTGAATATTTTTCAGTTGTTAATTTCATCAAGTAAAATTTCAAATTCTAAAATTTTTTTTCTCGACTCCTATAACGCGTTGTTTTACACATATAAGCGAAATAAAAATTCAACTCTTTTTCCAGAGACCTTGAAAATATTGTAATCAGAGTATAATCCAAACTGGATTAAATTTTTAATTTACTAGGCATCACCAATATCTTACCAATGTCCAATCTGTCCTAGTAAAGAGATTGTTGTAGAAGCTGCTACGAACGACAACAAAATTAGATTAGTCCAAGAAAGTTAAGATAATGTGATCGGTACCAGCAAAACACATTAAAGAATCTAGAAGTGCGGAAAATGGCCATCATTCATCTGAATATGTAGATATGAAACCTGAAAAATATGAAAACAGTCTATTTAAAAGTAGATAAGGTAATAAAGTTCAGTCATATTCTAGGACTTACAGCGTTTATGAAGACGATTTTAAGTGCTGCTTTCTCCAAATTTTGGGTTAAGCGTTATGTCAAACACTACAAAGAAAAGTAATATGTAAAGGAGAATGCTCTCAAATATGTTATTTAAAAGAATTTCATGGGATTATCTCTATCTTTGTTTTAACTCTAGGTGTAGTAATGGCGTTTTATATGGATTTGCAGTTAGTGGACATTTTTAATGGATTCCCCATCAGAAGTAAAGTTTCTTCAGTTTAATACTTTGTTTGCGAATCGTTCATTTCTTCACTATCTATGTACTAATCCCTTCCCTTGATTTTCTTCCTCCTCCATCTCTCGTATTCTTCTGATTCTCCACCTTCTCATCACCTCTCCGTCTCTTCAAATTGATACGTTTGACCTTGATCCCCTTAGTGTAGCTGACCTCTTAACCCCATGAGTCGGGCCTTGTCTGCCTTTTTCCTCATCCTCCTACCAAATGGCAGACTTTTTGCAACTGTATAAAGTTACACTATCTTCCCCTTTACTCATTGCTTATCTTGGCCACATCCTCAAATATGAATTAAATTATGTGAAATATAATTCATCATAAAAATCATCAGTGACATTAATCATTTGTGTCTATCAAGGTCTATCAAGGCGTTAAGTAAAGGAAGATTTTTTCAAATGAATGTTTAACCAATACCTTCATGTTTGCGGCAAATATATACAGATGATAACTAATTGGCTCAATAAAAGGTCTTGCTTCAAAGTTAATCTTAATTTAAATTCAATTTTAAATTAATTAATTTTAATACATCTGGTTCATTTTAACATATCTGTGAACTGGAGGCATCTTTATATGTTCATGCATGAAATATAGATATAAATAGTTCATTGGTTATTTTGCATAGGCTACTGTCATAATCAATATGATCCGACCTTACTTGGTGGAACGCCATTATTAAATGAAATCAAACGGACTTCGTATTTTCCATACAATTTATTACACGACCGGTTTCGGTCATCATCAGGTCTTTTTTAATCATTCAATCAATTTTTAAATCAGGCTACTGTCCATTACGAGTAAAATATTACAGACATTTGGGACTTCTTACTTTTAAACATTTGTTAACTTGGGACGTATAGCATTCAGTTTAATGTAATAATTGACTTAACGTAGCAAATCAGTATTCGTTGTATAATAGTTTTTATAAATGTTCTGATAGTTAAATATTTAATACTAAAAACTGAAATACGAGGGTATGGACGTTGTCTATGTGTTATTATTGATTGAGAAGAATTAAAGGATGATATCCTTTCCCCTAATATTTCAATTATCGTTATATTTCCTAAGATAGTGCAAAAATATCTCAGACGGACATGGTGATATGAAAATATCATGTAGATCACTTAAAATTTAAAGGAAAGAAATATATATATGACACGATAATTAGGTTGTGGTCTTTATTAGCTCAATATTAAACCCAACCTTCTGAATTTTCTTTTTCGGCCCGTAATGTTTTCTTTCTGTTTACCATTAGCAGTGGTTTTTAATCCTTTAGGCCAAGTACCATGGATAGCCATGAGAAAGTTTAAATATAAATCCAACAGTCCTTAGTATCTTCCTCAAAGTTTTTCTTAAGAAGTTCATAAAAATTGATGGAGGATACTGGGGAATTTTTGTTTTATTTAAAACTTTAAAATGGTATTTCTTCCATAAAATTTTACGAAGGAGCTTTTCGGACTTCATTGTTTATGGAAGTTACGAGATGGACATTAATCAAATGCGATATTTCATTTCATTATCTAAAATTAATTTTGCGATTTTTTCATTTATGAGGAATTTTCACTTTATTCTTTTTAACTTTACAAGTTAAAAACTTTATTCGAGAAAGGCAAAGTCTCCGAAATATTCGGTTTAAATTATATCTGTGAATAAAATCATCAAAGTTTACGTTACTAGCTACTATACCACTGAAATGCTTTTTCGGTATAAATGTAGTAATAATAGAGTTTCTCCAGATTAACAGATTTTCTAAATTCTACCCTTAAAGAAGTTAGTTTCCTTCATACGTTCTTCACCAACTTTCCGTCTCGCGGTGGCGGAGATGAAAAGTATGTGATGGGGACGTGAATGGCGGTGGTATGGTGGGTCGCGACCTCTCTCAAATAACCTACTCTCAAAGGAGGAGAAGATCTTTCGAATTCAAAGTTTGGGTGTCCTGCCGACGTAACATCAGGCGACCAAATAGTGGGCAGATTAAGACAAGCCGGTGCCGCTGTACTTTCAAACTTGGCAGTGATATGTTGTATCGCTGATATTTATTTAAGAGCGTCCATAGCTACGATAATTTTGGAATTCCCATGGGATTTGAAACAGAGATAGCTCACATCTCTCGCGGAAGTAATGTCGAACCGGCCATTGTGTTCATAATTTCACTCGGTTACTACCACTACCATTAGGAAGGCGTTGTTAAGTTACGATTATTTGAAAAAGAGTAATTTTAGAGAGGTCCTTGCAGATAAATATAGTAAAAAAGAATAACACTTTCCTCTTTTAAAGAGTCATTCCTTTCGTTTGGAGTACGGGCATCGTTGGCATCATTAATAAGAATTAATATTATTTTGACAGTAGTTATTACTTTAAGGGAATATTTGAGAGTAAAAATCATTGAATTCTTGATGATAAAAATAAATTTGAAAAAGTTCGGCTTAATAAAAATTCTTAAAACGAGAAAATTAGAATTGCGAAAGAGAAAATATGGAGCGTTTGATTTAATTTTACAATAATTAAAAGAACATCAATTTTGAACTACTGTGATAGTTAAGAGAGTTATATATTATTTAAAGTCTCGATAATGGCATAAATATGTATTTTTCCACATTAGATCTTTTATTAAAGTATCAATCATTCATGTATACAAAAGGAAAATACACTGTATATTACCTGAGTGTAAGACCTGAGACAAAGTAAGTTGGCTCATCAGGAGCTGCCGGATCACCAATGCATAAGAAATTACATAGAACAAATGAAAGCAGGTACTCGTATTTTCAGCAAAAAAATAATATTCAACCGATTTCGCAGTTCATTTTCAGTTACCTGAAGAAGTCCTGCTTTCATTTATTAAATAGCTTTCCAAGAAGGCCGAATAATATTGACATCCATAGAATTTACATATTATTGTTCAAATATAGAATACTGTGCTAAAAATGAGAGAAAACTGAAAAGAAAGCAAAATATTGAAATAAGTAAAAAATTGAGAGTTGATTAAAGTTATGAATGTGTAAAATATAGCTCA
>KZ308222.1:2839770-2850052 GCA_000376725.2 Ladona fulva | reverse complement strand
ATGAAAGGCTCGTGGTGTGGGCCATAAAATTCTATTACTAATATAGTTGCAAGAGGTTGGGCTTATGCAAAACAGAGACATTGATTTGTCTTTCTTTCAATTATCTTGAGTTTTCTCTTCAATTAACGAGAAATTGATCTACTCTAAAACTCGCTTGTTCAACTTGTAAGGGGTGTAAACAGCTTTGAGCTTAAATAATTAACTAGGAGTCCGTATAAAAGTGTTGAAGAGAGAAAATTAATTTTCATGTGCATCCACCATTGTTGTTTACATTCAAGGGACAAATATTCATGTTTTACAAAAAAAAAGCCTTCCGTATTTGCGGTGGGAGAAAAGGCGATTTCTTTTCAATTTAGATTGCCAGAAAATAATCTTTGAATCAATTCCTACGGGACACAGGGAGATTGCTTCTCTAGTTCAAACGAAAAGATTTTAGTTATATTCCCCCAAAATAATTGCCCCCCTGAGAAAAACAAGCAAAGCTGGTTTAGCTCTTTATTGTTCGGGAGGCTGATTTTAAATTGAAATAAAAAACGGAGATTGAAAAGAAAACGATCATAATCTAATATCCATTGCCATATCTAGTGGCTAATTAAAAATTGCAATATTATTAAATTAAATCGTATATTGATGACTGGAGATCGAGAATCACATTCTATGGAAAAACATGTCGTGTGCGTATCCTACGTCGCTCTAGATAATTTCTTTTTATAATGTATCAACATTTTTCCTAGAGAAAGATTTGCATAAGGTTTCGTTATTGTTAATTTAATCAATTGATCTTTATACCTTAGAATCTAACAGCTACAGCAATGTATATTATTGTTCAATTACGTGTTCACACTTCAATTCCTGTGGAGTTCCCATTTCGATACTCCTCCAAAGTGGGTAGTTTTGAGAGAGTTCGTTCAAGAACCAATTCATGTCATTTTAGCCAATGGACAAATGCCTGATAAGTTAAACCTCTATGAATAAAAATGTTTATAAACAAAGTATACGTTATCATATCTCACATTTAGCGCTCGTTTCATTCGAATATGTAGGATATACCTTTTTCAGTCAGTGCTTCTACAGTTAAGGGTTTTCCGTTACAATGTTCCTCTAGCACTACTAAGGAATATTTCTGTGGTTTGAGTAAACGGTAAAGTTTGCGATGACCATGGACTATTCAAAGCGATCTATAATGGCAGTAAAAGGCTTCTGATGATCGTGTAGACTTTTAACAGGCACCATCACGTGGCCTCACATTCGTCCAGCAGTCTTAAACATAATCACTTGCATATTGGTTTGCACGCAAAGTTTACCTAGGAATACCGAGATTGATGAATTCCAATGTACCCCTTAATAGGAGGATAGCAATAAGTTGGGGTGACTTAGCCGGTCTGTTTGAAATCCAGTATCTATTAAGCTTAACTGCAACTATGAGCGGATTTTTTCAATGTATTTGCTGACCATTATCGCTGATTTCTACCTGCACTCCAGAGCTCTGGCATCGAAAGCACAAGCGTACGTTATTGGCCATTTGTGAAGGAGGATGAAGCGTTTGTTTACATTTTGAAAGGCAGACAAAGTAACGGCCTTTTTCTCCTCCTTTGGAATCGATTTCGTGCAGCTGGATGTGTTTCTGTTGTGGTGCGAAGGTTTGTTGTCCTATAGGCACTCGGGCCCTCAGATTCGCACGCCAGCCACCGGTGAAGCGCGGCGGTGGAGGCAAAGGGGTACCGAGGGGTCGCAGGCGGCGGAGGGCGGGAGAAGGAATGGGCAGTAAATCCCCCTGGCAGAAAAAAAAGAGTAATGCGAATTAGCGATTTAGAAGCCATATTTTGGTAACCCCTCCTCGTATCTGTCGCTCACCCTTCTGGTCCCGGAGGGAGGATCTTACTGCCCCCGACCCCCCCTTTACCCTCTTCTCCCTCTCCTCAGCACAACTCGATCCTATCGCCGCAACCCTCGATATTCCCCCTGTATTCTCAGTCCTTGATTCTTACCTTCAGCATGTATCTCAAATAATCTTACCTGCATCCATCCCCCTCCGGGTTTTCAGCGACACTTCTTCAGAAGTCGAGAATACCTCTTGGTCTTTGTAGACCTTGTCCAAGGCTGTAACTTGGACCGTTGCTGTTGAGAGAGATCTTTCACAAGTATAAATTCTCAGTCTCTAGAGGGTGATACTTCTGCTTCTCTAATTAAATGAGTGAATTTTATTTTTTCAGCACCCTTGTGCTTCATTGACATTTCGGGAAGTGGTTTATTGGAATTCAATCGCTTCCAATGGAACCCTTTTACTTACAGGTGTAGATCGAAGAAGGATAGGATGCCAAGAATGTTGTCGGTAAATTTACTCAAAAGTATCGTTTCTTATTTGCACATATCGATGACTAAAGGAACAGTTTCCTTGTATTAAAGTTCTTTCGGACGAAAGAGTAATGGGCGTTATAGTTTTGTAGACTTTGTAGATTTGTAGATTTTAGCTATTACTTGATTAACGTTACTGATCACTTGTTTTTACTGCATATGCGAATTTTGGTAATATTTGTACACTTCAGTTATGAAGGTACATAAATGAAAGAAAATAAATACAATTTTCCTGTTTTTGCAGAGATAGCGCTAGTATATTCAGGATGCTTGCGAGTTTTTTTGATCACGAAAGAACTACTGACGCTTGTTACTATTTATTCCTATTCGGTACACCGTATCGCTACGATATCTTTACGTTTCCATTATTTACCATTAAATTATTACACATTGATTCCTCAACTTCTCTATTTGTCAGGACTTGAATCCAGAAATTGAGAGGGTGTTGAACTTTCAAATATGCAAATCGAAAACGAAGCAGTTCAATTTTGAGAAGGCTTGTTCAAAGAACAATTCATTGAGCTAAATCTCTTCGTGCGTCTAGCGGCTTTCGTGACAGTTCAGTTTTTGGGGTCCAACCAATCTATTTCGAAGTAACGATGTTTGCTTCAATACTCATATTGCCTCTTTGGAAATGCCGAATCAAATCTGTCTTCCTACGGTGGGAACATTGAAATTATACATTCATCTCACGCAAAACGTTTCCAAAATATGTGATGCGGAAAAGTTAGGCGAAATTAGCGCTAGACATTAGTCTGGTTGCTCTTGAGGTTATAATGTTGTGATATAACCAATGCTGTAAAGTCAAACCCTTATCGGAAAATTACGCAGATGGATAGGAATTATCTCTTAAGAAGCAAGTATTTTTTCTTTGAAAGAATCTCTAGGAGAAATCATTAGTTTAGTTATTAAAATACTTATTTATATTTAAATAAAGTTAATAGCCATTTGTTATTATTCGCAGTTCGAAATAGAAAGTGTATCTGACAATATATACAACTCATACTCAAAATATATATGCGAGTTACTCTGTTCAGATAATTTAAGTTTACGTACCAACGGTGGCATACTTCTAGCAGACTTTCGGCATTGAAAAATAAGAAGATCCGCTACTATCAAGTCAATATGGACGATTTAATATGCTCATGTATATACGGAAGAAGCAGAAGACTGTCGCAGGGCAACACGAACTGGGCCAGAAAAATGGACGAGGTTACCGCTTGGTAGAATATGGAGAATGTACCAATATGTACTTAAATAGTGAACACAAACTTCTAGAAGGATCCTAAGAGGAAGTGAACGTGGAGAAGCCTCAATGGAGTAAGATTCAAACCATCATAAAAACACTCTACACAATCACTAACTGTTGAGTGCTGAACAAGTTCAGCACCGGAAGTGACCACAGAATTGTAAGATGCAGATGGAAGATTACCCTCCGTATAGAACGAAAGAAGTTGACCTCCTAAAAGAAGCATGAATAAGCATTGGAGAAAACAAGAAAGAACCCCAACTTAAAATCAAAAATACATGCTCAGCACTTCACGAAGAAGAAGTGGAAGCCAAAGCCTTTGCAATCTTGAAGGCAGCGGAAGAAGAAGTGTTGAGCACACCAAGAAGACCAAAGGGTAGGAAGTTCAACGACTGAATCAGGCAAATTATGAAACGACGAAAGAAACTGAAGATCTCAGGCACGCCAAAAAATGACATATAGTTTAGCAATCCTATCAGAGCAGCAATAAAAGAAGACGTAAGGAATTTGTACGAAAGAGTTGTTCAAGAGGCAATAGAGAACAGAAAGAGCACGAAGAAGGCTAGACAACGCCTAGCAATTGGAAAGAAACATAGCATAGCCTTACAAATAGAAGTTTGCACAACGACTTGTAAGAACCTCGCAATACTGAATACTCCAACAACCTTTACAAGAAAACAGAAAATTTTGAATAGGAAACCCAAGAGGTAAGCCAAAATTCACGAGATCAACATTCCATTCTCCCAGAAGAACTAATGTCGGCTAACAAACAGATAAAAAATGGAAAAGCAGGAGGAGCACATGAAGTATTGGTGGAATGCATGAAACTTGGTTTAACAGTGATAGCTCCCATTTTAGCGGAATTATTTACGAGTTGCCTGAGTCAAGGGAGAATACTAATAAGGACTGGAATCATGCAAGAATTGCCCTTTAGCATAAGAAAGGAAAAAAGGAAGATTTAAAGAATTACGTCCCCTCCAGCATTCTCTCTGTTGTTTGTAAGGCAATGATAACTGAATGTTTCAAAATGACTTTAACCTCTCCCCAGCCCAGAGAGCAAGCTGGACTCCGCAAGAGATTCAGCACTATGGACCATATCCACTAGTTTCAAGAAATTATTAATTGAACAAATTAATACGAAATGCCACTCGTACTCTGCTTTGTGGACTATGCGCAAGCCTTTGACTCATTAAGTGCCTCCTCTACACTGGAAGCTCTAGGGAATCAAGGGGTTGATGCTAAGTTCATCCGTTTCCTGCACTGCACTTACAAATATACGACAGCATTCGTAATGTTGCGTGAAGGAACTGAAGAATACAGAATTGATAAGGGTGATACACAAGATGACTGCTTTTCGCCAATTTCTTTTAATGCCATTCTGGAATAAGTTTAAACACCGGTGGAAAGAAGCTTCGAATGGTCCACGTAAAACGAGGATGACAGACATAGTTCAAGCTCGCAACGTCCTTGCTCACAAAGTCTCCCGAATGGCTCGGAGAATTGTTGTGCCGGGATTGCTCAACGGACAGAGCACCCGAGGCAATTGGGAGACCCGGGTTCGATTCCCGGTCCCGTCAGACTTTTTACAAGTCCATTCTTCCTTGGGATTAGTTCAAGTTTATTTGCGAGAGAAACATTTAACTTATTATTAGGGCTTTTCTTGAATTTCCGAATAATTTTGTGAATCAATCCTTATGAAAGTTATAATATTCTTTTTAGCCGTATTTTAGGATTTTCTTCGTGTTGGTAAATATAAGGTATTTCGATCAAAATTAGCGTTTATTAAAGATCTTTTGTAGAAAATTGTAGCATAACACGGATGCCAGTGCCTTCTGAAACAATTGAGGGGGAAGAAAGGGGCGAAAAAGAATAAATAAAACGTTTAGAACAAAATATGAAGAAAATATATTCCTTTGTTAATTTTTTTACTGAGTATTAAAATAAAGTTCAGTTCGATTGTTTCCTATTTCAGACGAGGATTATCTATCTATTCGAGGATTGAAAAAATTAACTTACAAAATGCTCTAGTACTGAGCAGAAAATTTTTATTATCTTTGTAAAAAAACGTTTCTTTCCACTTGAATTTTTTCGTGCTAGAGCCTTTCTTGATCGGCTTTATTCCAGAACCTAGAAATGAGTGGTAAGAATTTTCCCTATTGTATGAAATAGGATGAAACGATCAACATTCATAAGATATTTAAAAAAATAAGTATGAAAGTTATTATTTTGTATTACTTTCTAATGGCGATGAGGGCCACCATGGGGTGCATTTCATCATGCGTTAACAATTCACAGAATCTCAAGAATCTTTCATCGCATCTTTGATCGTATATGGAAAAAAATATAAACAGAATAGGCGATGTATGAGTAGTTTTTAAAATCGAACGTTGTCTACCAAATCATATCAAGGAGCTCTTTTAGGGCAAAGGAAATTTAAATGTAGATAACGATGTATCCGGGAGACATGAAAGGCGAAAGTGAGATGAGGCGGTAAATTGCAAAGAAATTGGCGATCAAAGAGAAAATCGAACGTGGCGATTGTTTGTGTGAATTAGATAAGGAGAGATTGATTGGGTAAGGGCGGAGATATGGGAGTGAAGAAGAGCGGAGAAGAACAGGGAAGAGGGTGATTGAGAAGGGTGATGATGAAGGGCCGTGTGAGGGGGCGGTGCACAAAATATGGAGTCACCCATGCGTGAAGTGGTATAATTCAAGTCATCACGCGACCGAAATCCATTTCGCGTGTTACTGAGACCTCTAATTCCTTGCCACGAGGTCCCGCCAAAAGCAGAGCTATTTATTTTTTCCTTACACAATATTATCCTCTGCCTGCACTTTTTCCTCCCCTCTCCCCCTCAACTGCCCGCCATTTCCCTGAATTGGATTTAATCATCGGGGAAGCGTTACCGATTGAAATAAAGACCCAATCCGTTAATTCAGTTTGGAGAATCGATTTTTAATCGGTTTCAGATCAGGGGAGATGAGATGGCTGCGCTATTTTCGAGATACGAATGAATGGCTTTAACAAGGTGGTCGTAAGTTCTTGGGCAGTTCTGTACACATTCAACCAGTAAATCCTATCTTTATTCAATTATGTGGTATCTATAACTTGCTATAACACAGGAATATTAAAACAACTACACACGTTTCGTAGCAGGGCTGTATAATCATTTAAAAATAATGTAAATATAGTCGATTTATACTTAAGATGTACGGGCATTTCGGTTTTCTATGATTTCTTTTTCATGAGTTCTTTTTCGGAACGCCCAAATGTCATCTACTATTTTTGAGAATATTTATAGAATTTTATTCAGTATCTGTTTGATGAATGAAGAACTTTGTGCCACAAAATGGTGTCCTTCTATACGAGCATAGTTTGAGTGCATGATTCACATCGTCATAAATGAGGAATTTCAGCCAAAATCTAATTATTTAGAACAATTCATTAGTATTTACATTCTTGATAGACATTCCGGGTATAGATATCTTGATAATTCTTTGAAAATATTTCGAACGCATATTTTCCCGGCTGTGTCCCCGATTTCGGCTGGGATAATGTCCTGATTATGAGACTATATGATCTGATGACGTAGCCTTGCTGCAAAACCTTGGTGATATATGTTTGATATTCTTGCGAGGAAAAATTACTGTTACGATTTAGTTTAGCATTTCTTTTCTTTGGGTAGAAAATCCTCTCTCAGCCATATCCTTTCCGATATAAGAATCAAGGTCTACTACGTCCTACTAAAGACTTTTTGTCTAATTTTTGTTACAACCACTGTCAGCGGTTTTGTTGTTCTGAAATATAAAAAACTTTCAAATTATTCGAGTTACATCTTCTCCACTGATTATATTATTATCACGTTCTAAGTTATTGTTCTGAAGATTCCTATATTTACCTGAAACTTCTCACTTAGGAAATGTCACTTTCGTTTCAAGATACTGCCTCTATTTATGAGGCTGATCCATCTTGCTAGACGCTTTTACTATCATCGAAAGATATACAGTTGGTTCCTACAACAATCAATGAGGAAATCCTAATAGCTTCTAAATAAATTCCTCCTTAGCAAAAATATTACATTTATTGGTTGGAGTATTGCCAGTGATGGTCTTGCTGAATTGAAATCTTCGCATTTCATAAGTTCTTATTGTATCGAGAGCCTATCGACAGCAGTGCATGATGGCACCCTTGAAGCACTACTCTCCGTGTCCCTTGCTACGGTATTTTTGTATTACTTTCAGCCGAAATTTCCAAATAAATGAAGGTCAAAATATCTTACATTAGTAATTGTTATAGTATAATCGGAGCCTATCAGTCTCATATTTACGGAGAATCGTCATTAAGAGTAAAACCATTCTTGAGTGAGTTCGGCCCCCATTTGTCATAGCGCTTCGTTTACTCTCAAGAATGAAAGTTAAAAGAGATTGAATAAAAATTTTAATCGGTATTTCTCTCATCAAAATTGATTTTCACTATGATGAAAAGAGCTAAGAAAATAATAGTCAATTTAGCTGCTCGTACTATATATTATTCTTGATTGGTTTCCCATGGTTATAGGGTTGTAAGAGCAATTGTCAGACATACGTAAGACAGCCTTCTTATTTTAAATTCTATTACTAATTAAAGAAAACAATTATCAGTTGTTCAACTCAAAGAGTAACAAACTGTATGGCTGACAGGCTTTTTGATGAAAAATACTCTAAAATTCCACTTATCAAGGGACTTCAGCCGCAAGTATTATTATCATTTAATTCTTTAAGGTAGGTTAGACCGTATGAGTTCCTTCTTGCAACTAACCTCTGAAGTCATTGCGTAGTGTAGTAGCATATAACTTAAAACGGCAGCAATTCTACTCGGTTAACTTCTGCTACAGAAAATTTCAATATTTCCTGATTCTACGTCAGTCTATGGGATGCGATTATTTGCATAAAAAGAAATTTGCGGCAGTTAACTCCACGTTTCGAATCGTCTTCTCTCTCTCTGAGAATTCTCGCAGAATTTCTCAAGGTTCGGATTAATTAATAGTTGGCCGTTACATAACTGGATGAGAGCAAAGGTGGCAGAAAGGGGAGCGTGAATCGCAGAGACGGGAAGAGAGAGAGAGGGTTGGGTACAAGAAGAGTAGGTGATGGATGCGGGAGGGGAAGAAAGTTGGTGCGAAATGGGAATATCGTGCCGAGGGCGTAGCTGCGTACACGAATTCTTTGCTCCCCGTATTGATGCGCGCATAAAAACCTACCTAAGGTTTCGATGGTGCATGTCGGATACAATGAGACGTCATGCTAGCCCCCCTCACACGCACCCTCTTCATCCGTGGCTCATTTTCTTTCTCCTGCGTGAATTGCAACACGCTGAGGGTTTGCTCGGTCTCCGTGCATCAAGAAACAGATTCCGTGATCAACTTACCTCTTTCAAACTCTCTCCACTTGAAACAGTCGGAAGCGAGCGGAATTGGTTTCGATCAGATTTAAAAATTTTGGTAGGTAAACTTGTGAATTCTTCCATTGCAATTATATCAGTTCGTAGAACACACTTAAAAACGAATCGCGAAATGATTCTATCAAAATAGACAAATCGGAATCATAGCATAGAGTGGTTAATGTTGATCTGAAAATTCAAGATGATCGAAGGATGAATTATCGAAAAATCGAAATTATTTTAGTTTGAATTATATTCGAATTCCCTTGCTTTGCTGAAAATAACGGAGAGGTTCCGGTTCGAATCCTGGGTATGGTTGATTTTTATGTGTTTATGATGAATTAAGTGTATCAGTGGTCTCCTTAGAGGAACATTTGCCGCATAGAGATTATTAATATTGCCAATTTACGGCTTTTGTGCAGTCATATTTTCTTCTTGATATCATTGTAAAATAAATAAGTCTCCAACGAATTTACTTGTTAATTATACACATGCATATTTGTATGCAAATACAATACTGTTCCTGCCAAAAAATGAAGTCGTAGATGAACGATATTTTCACCAGAAAATTCGGGTTCGACTACGACGAATAAAAAACTTTATATGTACACGATGTAAAAGGGCGAATCTTTGCAACCCATTTGCACCGTCTAGCGTAACCGCTCGCCACGGTGGAAGCCTTGTTGGTGCCAGTTATTTGGTGGGTAATGTTAGAAAGGGAACTTTGCTACTAACTGCGCCGCCAATCGCTCAATCCTTTGCAGGCGAGTATTTGGCATTCATCTTTTTGCCGAGCTACAATTATCGTTCTAATCGCTTGCTTGCATTGATTTCCTTTAGTTGCGAAGTAAAACTGATGCAAGCAGTTAATTCTTCTATGTGCTGGTTATAAATTGTTTTCTTAATCTTTCTTTTCTTCCTTTCTTTATAACCGTAAGGAATGACGACAATTTAAGATGCTTATTAACCCTATCTCTCAAAAATTCTAATCCTGCTGTGGATCTACCTCTGTAAGTTATACCCCCAGGTTTTTATAATCACAAGTTATAAATTATACGGTCCTTATTTCTATTTCCACGATATTTTGAATTACGATACAATCGCTTAAGCGTCAATATCTCCCTAAATAAGAACCTATATCATTAATGGTTTGAGAAATTCCGCTATTACGCCATTTATTTTAATAATCAAATCATTTTTGTTATCATTTCTGTTTAAAATTATTAATTTGAAGAAAACCTCATCGTTTTTCTATATAT
>KZ308222.1:2795106-2839710 GCA_000376725.2 Ladona fulva | reverse complement strand
ATATATATTTATTTAAGACATGCTTTCGGAATATTTCAAATTACTGACAAGTTTATCGCTCTTACTTTGAGTAATGCTACAACTTTTAAGCAAAGTTGGTATAATCGCCTAGCAAGATTAATCGTTTGATTCCAAAGATTCTCAGCTCTTGATCGGAAATTTATTTCGAACGATTGGCTTGGATCCTTCATTGATGGCGAAGAAAGAAAATTAATGAAATAGAATAAAGATACTTAGTCCCTGTTAAGTCCTACAAAACAATTTATGATCTCATTTTTCATTATATTGTACTTTCCTCTTTTTTTCACGAACCAGTGAAATATAGTTTATACTCGTACATCCTTGAAGTATTCATATCTTGTATATATTATTCACAGCTTATTATACTTTGACCATATCAAATAACGTGCTTTTCAACTTTGTAAAACTACAAAAAAGAGGAAATCATTCGCGTGATAAAAATGGTAATCATGGAAGCAGATAGATCGGATGTAAGAAATTCAAGTTTGTTTTCTTGAAAAGCTAAATAAATTTATTTCATACTGTGAATATTAGGATTTCCTTTTAAGTTACCATATCTCAACTTCAATTTTACAGTTAAAATTTTATCATTACAGCTCGTTTAGAAACAGTTTCTCAAAATTTCTGAGTAGATAAATTCCACCATTTTCTAATATAAATAAACCTTAATTTGTTTAAACTCCTGTTTGCAAATGTAGTTCATCTAAATATTTCTCCTTATATTTGAAATTTGAGGTTGGGAAGAATCGTCGAAGCCAATGTTGATTTATGTTGAGCCAAAATCTGAATACGTATTTTTTTTAACATATACTATACGTGTTTACCTTTTTATCAGTCGTTTAATGCAATAAATAGAGGCGATAGGTAATCTGTTTGTATTTACAGCCTTCCAGAGGATTTCCATGTAAAAGGTGACAATGGTAAAATATTTGTTTTTATTCAGATTTTTCACGTAATGCGATATAACAGCATAGGATGTGGACGACAATAAAGGTCCGAATAAAAATCGGAAAGCGCCGACTCGGAGTTTCTTCAAATCTCTTATCTCTCCCTCCCGCCATATAAGTAGTAACTCTTTGTCGATTCATCAACTCCGTAAAAATAGCTTCGTCACTATTCGCTCTCTCATTGCGGCCACCGGGGATTGATCGTAAGGAATGTCCGGGGGCTAAAGTTGTGGGCAGGAAAGAAAGGAAGGGAGGGGAACAGCACTTGCATCACGCACGGAACACTGCGACCCTAGCCACCACTCACGCGAGCGCCTACCCCCTGAGGGCCTCAGCTAAGCGCCCTATGCCCCGCTCCCGCCCCTTCTCCGGATGAGTGAGTATTTGTCGAGAGCAGGTTGCCCCCTCCGGCCCCCGTGAAGACAGTGGGGGACGGGAATTTGCAAGGCCTACGGGGAGAGTACAGAGTGGTGGTGATAGACACGCACCTCGGTTTAAAAGAAAGGCGCACGCATTTTCATTACATACTCGAGCGGAGGGGTCAAGAATTCTTAACATCAAAAGAAAATTCGTTTAAAATACAAAGCGTTCAATGGGATTATTACATGCCATTTGATCGAAACCTTTTGAAAAGTTAATTCGATTTCGAGTTATGGGGGTATTCTTTTATGCGGACGGACAAGGTTGCTTGCGTGTCGGAAGTATACTTGCCATTTCACCAGGCCAAGGCTAACTTTAATCGAATTTTTTTCTTTCACGCGGACTGGATGGTTAATTGTAAAATGCTGCAGTGTGATGAGAGGTTTAATTCCAGGTCATATTTGTTTACGTGTTGATTTTTCTCGTAGATTTTTATCTTTTTTAATTTTATGTGTTAAGGTAGTCTTTATTATTGCGTCACCTACTTTTTGAGCGCAAATATAAAATGTGTTATAATGTAATCATATGTCGTAAACAAGCAGCCACAGACGAGTTACCTAATTGCAAGCAAATGCTTTTCTTCTGTTAACGGTACAAGTGTTTATGTATCAATATACTAATCTGTTCTATGAAATGTGGATGATTTCGTCAGGCATATTTAGGCTTCATTGCTGACGATGGTCGATTACCGTCACAAGAACGGATGCTGTTATTTTCCCCGTCGTCATTTCAAATCTATTGAAAAATATAACTTTTAAATGATCAATTTCTTTCCCTCCCTTAATTAAGACTTCCGCAAACTGTTAGTGTAGACTTCCGTAAACTTTGAAGTGAAAGCCTTTTTGTTCACGGAACCATTGGCCAATAGTCTATATGACCGTTTCCAACATCAATTCAGATTAGAATCTACCACAATTTGATCTTATGTTAACAAAGTATCTTGAAGCATTCATCAGTATACCAATGTCATTATGGAATATCCAAAGAATCGTGTGCTAAATTTAGAGAATGCGAAGAACATACAATTATTAACTGCTGGATGGTCTTATATTTTTAGAAGGTAACGGAACTTCATTTACTTTTTAAATTTGATATTCTGGAGTTTAAACCAAAAAAAAAATAAATAAATAAATGGATATGGTTACTACAACTGCTGCAAATCCAAAATAAAATATTTTCTAGCATTATTCCGATATACATTTTCTACATTTCAGGTTTCAATTCAATTTTGTACCGAATGCAAGTATTGAACTGCGATTCAAAAGAGATCATTACGTAATTTTTTAAATAATGTATTGGAAGGAATTCTCATTCAACTAGATGTTTCTCTTAATGGCGCTTTTAATATAAAAAGATAAAAGAGCTCAAAGCTTCTATAGTATTTGTTGTGAGTGGTAGTGGAAGGTCAGGATACATTTATTATCGTTTCATCGTATGTAATTTATCTTCTTTTAACGGAGATATCCATTCCAAACGAAATTGAAGTTCTAAGTATAGTACCTCAATTACTAGTAATTTCATTCATTTATCGGATAAGTATTTATTTTTAAGGTCATCTTTATCTAATTAAAGTGATTCTTAACATTGAACTTACGTACGCGTGACGTCACAAGATGAAATGTGCGCAATAATCGTGAGTTTACAAAATTTCATTATAGTTGTTGACTGGTATATCTCCCTAAATTAATTATGTCGATTATATTGAGGTAATTATTTCACAATGGTATTTGAATTAGATATAACACATTTAAAATGACCCAATATTCTTTCGAAATGGTTCATTCGGGATCAGGAATATACTTTTCGCTATGAACGACCGGAATGTTTCTCACTTCTGCTTCGCTTATAATGGGATGTATTGAAAGGTTTTTTAATAAAATAATTGAGAGTAAGCTGTAATTAACCAAATTTATTGATAATTTCTAATGTTTAAAAGCTGCATTTGGGTTATTTTCCTTTTTTCCCAGAAAAATGTCTGTATTAGAATTTTACCAGTTTTAATTAATTCATAAACAAATATATACAAGGGTCATACACAAAAATTTGGTTTTTTATGAATCAAATCACAGTACTCAGCAAAATATGTCATCCATACTTCTGAGTTATTTATTCCTTCGAAGTTGATGTTTATCACTTTCACTCGGAAAAACCAGGGATAATCATTTCTCATTAAATGCTCTGGTAAGGTTTTCACTCCATAATAATTTTGTAGCTAACTTAACCAATTTGACAAATATTTTACTGGAAACATTCAATCTCATCAACATCGTTAAGAGAATTTTATAAAAATTTCCGCTGATCGAACACTCGATTTGTTCTCCAAGGCTTAAACTTTTCCTCGTAAACCTTTCACATACATATCATTGGGTTCGGATGTTAATTCGATCCAAAGAAGCAGCAATCATCTCGCTTATATAAAATATTCCATCTTGTTTCACTAACACAACTTCGATATCACATGAGTTGATTACTCGAGCAGCGGGGCGAATTCGGTACTTTGCAATCACATCACTGCTTCTATTAAACTTCCTTCTCATCAAACTTCATTTAATAAACCACTTTCTCGCTGCATTGCTCCGCAGTAAGTTTCGGGACAAAACGTTTCAATTATCGAAAAATGAACTATAATTTCACCCATAAAATTTTGCTCTCAAATTTTTATCTTAATACGGTTTTACAGGAAACATTTTCTCAAGAGCTATAATCTTAAAATACGTACGATTCTTAAATAAACTACACCTTAACATTCTATGAGAATGATTTATTAGTTTATATTTAAGCTGCTGAATTGCTTAACTTTTTTATCAAATTTCATTTCTCTTTTCCCAAAACTAAATTATAAATCAATATTCAGTATGAAAACGTAAAATCATGCAACGATGACGAGGATTTTCAGTAAAGAAATATTGTCACCATCTAGTGTCAAAATGAGAACATAATATATCAAGTAATTTTTCCAGAGCACTTTAAGAATGGACGACTAACACAGCAATCGCATTGCTTTGCTCTGAATAGCTGGTAGAAAATAACGACCCCTCAACCATGTGAAAGTCGTAATATCAGAAAGAAGAAAAGTCGTGTATGGTTTTGATTTAATTCGAATCCAAACATCGTTATCAGAGCAAATATATGCCTCAATTGAAGAACTCTCAAGGAAAAGCGATTCCTACGTAATATCATGTTTTAACGTCTTTCATACAAACATAAAATGAGAGATCAAATACTTTACATTTGAAAAAGGTAATGATTGTAAATATCAGCCTTTTTTATCTTTATTTGCACATCCACCATTTATTACTACTATTTGGGAACTGATACGCAGAAAAAAATACAGGCTACTTACTGTCAGCTCTGGATCAACCGTTTGGAAAATCAGTTGGAAGATATAGGAATTGTATGAAGCAGTATCTTCTCTAAAAATCTTTTGATTGTAATAATACTCTATTATGATAGAAATGTTACAGCCTTAGGAATGATTTAGTAAAAAACAATATTAATTTAAAATAAAAATAAAACAGGAAAAAAGGACAGAAATATGATGTTCACACAATCTCATTGAGATTAGAAAACAATCTCTCTACTAAAATAATATCACAACGTGTGCACTCACTTGGCAAAGCAAGGAGAGGGGGAGTTCCCCTCCCCTAACCCTCTCCCCCCACGCCCGGCCTTCCTCGCACTTCCACTCTCAGCTCAAACACTCTCGTACTCCGGACGGCATTTTAAAAATCATTTCTAATCTTCTCCCTCACCACCTTTTCTCCTAATCATCTCAGAGTTCTTACCTATAACACCTCCACCCAGAAACCATTCTAATCTCACTCTCGTTTATATCTCTCCATTCTTCAGCATACTCGCGTTCCTCACCCAACAACTTCTCCATCATATTCCTCCATCTCTTTATTCACCCCTCAACCATCGTTTATATCACCTATGCCTTTTTTGACTCCTAAAGTCTCGAGTTCCCTACCTCTATTCTTCCATCTTTTTCTCTCTCCGTTTTCCTCTGACTCTTCTAACTCGACTCTTTCTTCTTTGTACTCCTGCTGCACCCATTTACTCCAACGCTCGCGGTGGCAGCGTAACCCTTTCCCGCCAGCACCTCCTCCAAGTCCTCACATGCAATTCAGGTCCAAAACACTCCCCGCCAAAGCACGGCTACCAACGTAACGGCGCTCTTTGTAAAGTCTTTTTAAATAGAGATCAAATGCTGTGAACAAACCAATGACGTCTTTCAACGCGACCATTTCCTCGTAAAATCCAATCTTTGATATTCTTTCTCTTTTGAAGTTTATTAGACCAATCGAGAGATAAAATTCATGACGACTTATTCCTTTCCGGAGCTTTGAAATTAACGAAGTAAATCTACATCTCCTTCCACTAAATTATAATCTTTGCTACAATTCTCTGCAAAACCTCTCTCTTATTGTTTCCCCTTACAAATTCACGATTTCCACGTTTTCTTTGATCGGGCCTCGATGGATATGCTGCATGCCGGTTCGAGTAGAGTACTTGTGTATAAGATGAATTCAATATCTTCCAGGCAGCAGAAAACCTCGGTGTAATTTATCAATTCCTTCGAAATAGTTACGTGTGAAACTCGAACGTAATCAAAGAAGACTAAATAAAGTTGCCAAAACATCTAACATTTATGAAGACGCAAGTATAGGAAAAGAAGGCAGTAATTGATGTCTTTACAAAAAAGGCAGTTTTCTGTCACGATGCAGTGATACGCAGTCATTTTTAATACAAAACTATGATGCACGAGAAGAAATTGAGTGCGCTCGTTCGAACTCCTCCCAAAAGGGTACATGACGTTAAAAAATTTTGTGTTCAAGGTGACACCACCATAAGTTAATTAATTTACTTAAAAATTGAATTTGTCCTTTAAATGAGCATCAGATTGTCAAATGCCGGTTCTACCTATCGGCTAAACCTTTTGGAATATCCTTTAGTACGTTCATAACACTGAGCAGAAGACTTTTTTGATGACGGCAAGGGAAAGGGCTTCCGGAAGTAAAGACGCACGGGGAGACAGAGAGGTTTTGAGCGGCTCGGAGACAACGCGCTAAACATCACCTCCGCCAGGAACATTTTTTCGTATCGAAATAACCGCTTTCACCATCCGTTTTCCATCTAAAATTTGTTCTCACGCAAAACTTTGTTCCAACCACCACTATCAACTGTGCCTTCTGTACCCATTCGACGATATGTTCAAGGGCGTCGGAAATCTTGCTCGACGCCGCGATCGGGATTCGAAACAACTTTCAATTTTTTTGGATCGTCGTCGATTTCGAATGTACTGCTATTTTGTCCTACATCACAAAATCAGCATCATTTAGGCAACTTGCTTTTAGACTCCATCTTCCTAGGTATCGTCGTCATTAAGCGAACGGTTTTCATCTTTTGGCCATCGAGGTCTGTCGGCGTCGCAAAACGCATCGAGTTCCATTCCTCAGGTGCACTTAGGAGCAGCCGCAGCGATCCACAACCATCCCAGGTAGCAGGCTGTAGATGATGTTGAACTCGTTGTCAAAGTACAGCATAGAGATGGAGGACATCTTCCGAGGTGCGCAGCAGGGACCGGCAGTACCCCCGGGATTCGCCTGCTGCACGATGTGCGTGTGGGGGTACTTCTGCAGGAAGACGTAAGGACACTCCCCGGAGCAGTAGTTGGCCTCGTAGCGTTTAGGAGCTATTATCCAATCCCAGCCGAAATCCTCGAAGTCCACTGTTAGCGGGTAGCGGCAGCAACGTGTTTCCCTCGAGTTCTCATTACAGTTGAGGCCGATGGTGCGTTTGGTGCGGTGTTTACGGCCGTCTGTGGTGTGCACCTCCACAAAGGGGATCTGCCGGGGAGAAGAAAACAGGATTCGTTCAGAATTCAATGGCAATGGTTAGAGAATCGAACTAGGGCAGGGATAGCACCAGTACCGTTACCAGGTTCGTGAATAAAAAATTAATCTTGTACTCTAGAAAAGATTATATTGTAAGAAATTACTTGATATGGAAGTAAAGTAAACCCAATTCAAGGGAAAACTTTTCAATTTTCTTTGTAGCAAATTTATTACTGATAGGGAACGCAGAAATATTCTTTCGTTTAGAAGTTGGTTTCACGCGAAAAGAAAAAAGAAGTTGCTCTGCTGAATGATGATGGAACGAATGCTCATCAGAATGACGGTATTTGAAGAAATTTATAGAATGAAAAAGGCAGCAATTATAAAAGATAAACATTTCAAAAGAGCTTCAATAAATTGTTTGGGCTTATGTTATATTACCATAATGTGGGAAACTCATCTTATGTTTTGGAATTCTTCAGAAACTAAATCAATTTCTAGACCCTTTCGATTGTTTTGTGAAAGATAATAAAACCATGCTAACATTAAGAATACCAGTAATATTACCAATATATTAGAAAATTAATTTTGAATTAAGCAATTACATTTTCTTTCATTTCTAATATTAGTGCTGTTATACCTCTAACTTTGTACTTCCATGCTACTTGAAACATCTGAACATTCTAAAAATAAACTCTGGTAATTTGTTGATACTTTGATAGACTAGAAAAAGTTAAATGTATAAGTCTTGCTTCAACTGTTTGCAAATACGTTTTGGGCATACAACGATTTTTTCGTTTAAAATATTTTGATACAGATTGCTACGTAAAATTACTATGGCAAATGACCAAGGAATAAGATTCTGATAAATTTTGGAGCTATTACCCTTCGAAATTTGTCAGTAAGTTGCCGTTATCTTATGGAATTCTGTTAATTGAATCACTTTGATTACGATTTAAACCATACCATCCAAAGTAATTCCTGATTGGCCATTACAAGTAAATGTTTTAGAATCATAAAAGGGTGCTGCTGATTCTACATGGTGCCAAATATTCAGTCAGTAGAGTTTGAAGTTATAAGCTTTTAGCGTAAACGAAGAAGAAAATATATTCATTCAAAATGTGTATTTTTATACTAAAATAAATCTTATTTTCATTTACACCTCCGCTCCTAAATTAAGAATGGAGTCCTAGGGAAATAACGTGCGAAAAATTACTTAGGAATTATGTCTTCTTGAGCATCAACATCCTGATGGTGTTAATGAAAATACCACCCTGTATACTGCATTAATACAATGATACTATACGACATTCGTCATTTCTATAAATGAGGAAAATTAATCGCCGAATCGTTTGCAAGAATATTTTGTTAGACGATCAATTATTTGAGCTAATCATTGACTAAAGGCTGGAAGTATATAATCGATTATGGCATAACCTTTGCGTCCATGAAACTCAGTTTTTTTAAAGAATATTATTATCTTAGAAACTTTGAACTCGGAGAGTTTTGAGGAAGAAGTTTAAGGACTGAATGACATCAAACGAAGCTATGTTTTGTATTCGTATAGTCCAACTTTTGTTTATTGGAGGCATCCAAATTTTTATAAACCTTACCATCTATTATCCACCCAATAGTGAAGGTAAACGTTGCATAAATGGATTTTACCGTTATAGAAAGAATATGTTATCCAAGAATTTTACCGTTGCTTGAAATAAAATGTGCCATGTTTTTGGCATAAAGCTTTATTATAGTTCCGTTTCTGCCTGGTCATTAAGAAGGTCGTTAGAGAAGGTGATGATGGGCAACACTTATGCCGTTAGATAAACGACCGCGAAAGGCCGTGGGCGTGGCCCAGAGTCGATAGTCAAATGGGGCTTCAAGTGGGCCATTTAAGATTTCGCTTTTATGTGAAACGAGGGCGGTGTTCGGGGTTTCCGTGAGCACACGTGTGGATGAGAATCTGTGTAACGGCACAAGTGGAGTAGAGCTTCGATTATACGATGATTAACGGAGTTAGGCGCTAACTACGTGATGCCAATCTGTAAACAAGAATCAGTTATTTTCCGAAGATAATGTTATCCTTCCCTATACTTAAGGGCCTCAGATTCCATTAAATAACTAAACGTAAGTTAATTATTTCGTTTAGAGTAGCCAACTTGTTTTTTACAAAGGCCGTCTTTTAGAAGATATTCTTTAATCGTCGATTCTTTGTTTCCGCTGTCGAAACCAAAATTCAATTTACCTACTCATCTTCGACTAATTGATGATGTCTGTATGTAATCTTATTTATGGAACAAAAATAAATAGCTCTGACGTCTTCCAATATTACGAAGTTTGAAGATGATTAAAAAATAATTTAATTATAATTTAATTACATTTTTAACTGCAATTCTAATAACTGGCTCTATTTTTTCTTTTCCCATATTTTAATTGGTTTGCCAATACTTCGCTTTATATTTCAATTCTACAATAATGTAAATCAGCAATGCAATCTTTTGATAATAACGTTAATTTACAGAGCTCTTGGAAGAAAATTCTAGTTTCTCTTGTCTTGTAAGATTTTTAAAGCACCTAGAAAATATGTGCTTGCCGAAAATTCAGAAATTTGAACTTAAAAATTTAGGAATTTAAACTGTGCGATTAAGGAATAATTTATTCGACGTATTTAACTACTCATTTTTAACCAAAGGAAAGTGAAGGTTCGGGTAACGCCTGAAAAGTAGGAGTACTTATCTTAGCTGTGATCTTTTGTTCTCGATTTATTTTAATCAAGCGGTTATCATTATATATATAAGAAATATTTAACCGATTTTACAGTTGGTGATTCCTGGGATTATTAGTATGGATTGAATTTGTTGCATTTTTTGTTTGAATTGGTAGGATTTTATTATAATTTTTGTATTTATATGTATTATAAGAAGACGTTTAATTTAATTTTTGTCAGTTTTTTCTGTAATGCTTTAGTACTTAAAATATCTTTTCGTGATAAGGTGTGAAAACTTTTAACATTCAAAGCTATAAGCCTGATTTCAATAACCTACCAATTTTGTATTTGTACGAAATATGGACCATCATTCGAAGGCGTTAGAGCTTCATTTAACAAAGAGAATCGTTCAATGTGATAGAAAATGGATAGGAAACGAATGATTATCATGTAAAACAGTTTCATCATATAAAATAGTTTGATCAAAACCCCGTTCGTCTATCGAAAAAAGACGTGGATATCCGGAACCATGAAGCGGTTTCCTCTGATGGCAAATGGTTTACGATTTTTGCTATCCCTTTCGGTTAATTTTTCTAACCGAAGCGTTAACTGTATTTGGAAGGCTCATTTCAGCGCATATTTACGTTATGCATACATCGCATCCTGGCAGTATGGGTATTGGTTAATTCAAGACTCACCAGTCCTCCTCCATCTTCCTCCGGGTCCGTGACCATAAGCTCGTGCTGGTTGGAATCTAAAACTTGCGCCACAAGACCGAAGTTCTCCCTTGGATGCTTGAACCACTCCACAACTATACGTCGGATGTCCACCTTGTACCATTGGCCCCTCCCTGGAAGGGGCGCCCGCTCCTTGATGCTATGGAGCTTCGATAGCTGTAGGGAATCGTCCACTCCCCGCACTCGGTACACGGATACGGTGACATCTGGGGCCACTGTTCCTCCTTCTCCGTCCCCACCACCCCAGCTCTTCGCGTATAGCCATAGGTGGGCCTTCATAACTTTATTCCTCGTGATCTTGTCGGAGAAACGGAAGTACTGTATGTCGACATTTCTGTTGTAGTGTCTCAGCCTAGGATCTGTAAATAGAACGAATTTATTTAAATTTGATTATCGATTAATCTGGTAAGCAAAGATTTTCGGCGCATGAAGTATGATTATTGTCAGGTTTTTGAGGGCAAAATATTCACCAGGAGAATGAAATTTTTCCTTTATAAACGTATCTTCTTGAGAATATTATCAACTATTTCGATTTGTGATTGTATCGAATCGTTAAGTAATGGGATGATGTTATACACTTTGTTTACCACAAAATACTACAAATGTCTGACTTGACGATTATATCCATGTGGTGGAAGTTGCTAACAGTCGAGTATGTAGAGACCACATGTATGTAATAGGAACATTGCCTAAAGCGGGGACTGGAGGAAGTGTTAATTTTTATGAGATTTACTATCGACTTATAGAGTTAAGTATTTTAAAGAATTCCGTGAATCCAATACGAATACATCTGGCAAAAAGATTAATATATTTAATTATGTACTTGATGAGGCGATATTAAAAGATTTTCGTATAATAGTAATAAAAAGATATAATATTCAGTTACACTAAAAGGAATTTGATATCAACATTTCGGATTCCCTCGAACTGAGCAGAATCCAAGTCCATTCCACGTCTCAAGGAGAAAGCTTCTTAAGTGAAAGTACGATGTATGATTTCCAATGTATTTAGACACATTTTAGATAACTTTATAAGGCACACGTATATGATTAAAACTACCAAATAAATTTCTATAAAATCTACATATTTTCTCAATTTGAATGTAATTTAATTGAGATAAGCCCCCAGGAGCACGAAAATCATTTTCATGGAAAATTTCAAATTTTAGGACAAAGTAAATCAACTTGGTAACTCTTCAAATCTCAGGAAACTGTTCAACTCTATTTCAGACTATATTTAAACTAATGCTTATAAAGGCATTGGCAAGTATTTTAATCCAACCGAACCTGAAGCAGAGCAAATAACGAAAATTTCGTTGTTGACGCGAAAGGCATCTTGAAAGAGGAAAGTGAGGATAATTATTTTTCTTAGTCGTATCAAAAAACGTGGAGGATAAAATTGGGATGTTCCTAAGGGATGTTTATCTGGGTTAAGGACAGCTTTTTAGTGTTGATTCTAATTTTTATTTCATCCATCAAAAGCTAAGGTCATATCGCAGTTTTGATATCCCATCGAGAAATGAACGAGGGATTGCCACCCAATTTGCACTGCGATAGAGACTCCACCATAAATGCTTTTTGACCATACCACCACCAGATTCATACCCGATATCTGTCTACAAGTGTTAATAATTCGCATACGACAAATAAGTTTAATTAGGGTACTGACAAGTTGGATAATTAGGAATTAGTTTGCTTGAAAATCGAAACTTCAGTCAACGTGAAAAAATCCTTTTTCAATAATTGAGAATTGTAAAACGTTAGAATAACATTGAAATTTCAGTCGGATTAAAAAATAAGAGTCGGGTTTTTACTCCAGAAAGGTATTTCCATGACAGAAGAAACGTTTGACAGTGAATATAGGCGCAAGCTATTCTTTAAGTTATTTGTTTACTAAACGTTATTATGAAAGACTATCTTCTACATGTATCGATATATATGTATGGTGATACAGAAGATTTGTCTCAAAAAGTAAAAGTAATGGTCCCCTAAAATTATTTTAGCTCAGCTTGTTTCAGCAACGGCCTTTTGAATTTCATGGAGTTGGCGCGAATCACAAATAACTTTTACTAATCAGTAGAATGTAATGGCTCATATTAGAACTTCCGTGAAAAATTCTTCAAAGTTCTATTTATTTCATTGGCGGATTCATAGGAGAGTGAAATCCCCCCTACCCTTTATTACCAAACAAAGCATACAATCGGCAAAGCGTGTGGGTAAGAGCTATAATTAAAAACTAACGGCAAAGTGTTTCTATGATTGCTTCTTAGAATTTTCACGACAAAATGGCATTTTAAGAGCCAATTATATAAAGGTGACAAAGATTCAGGGCTTTGAGATCATTTATACTTAAAGATGAGTATAAAAGGAAATCGTATGAAATCGCTCCACTTTCGGCAAATTTCTAAATCCGCGTATGACTCAGGTTAACAAAGAACCGAATACTCATTGTAACTATTTTTGCCAATACCACCATGCATGTATTTCTTGTAGTCGTCTGCATTATTTTTGTCCACAAAGGTTAAGTTACGATAAGACTCATTCATATATAATCCCTCGATGTATATTAATATTAATTAGTTGAATATGACTGATACACGTACACAGTTTTCGTATAGTTTGTTATAGCTCGTCTTATATTGTGATTTGGTTTTATAAATAGCCCCTCATTTGGAAAATTTGGAGTTTTTTTAACTGTAACAAATTTGCAAAAAGAAAAGTGGATTTCTTTTATATATCTTAACTGTGTATATTTTATCGCTTTTATTTTTGTTTCTAGATTCTTGAACCTTGCAGGTAACAAACACTTCACCTCTTTTGAAAGGTATACATTTCAAATCCCCTTGGATTTATGCTTCACTCACGAGTTATTTCTGTACGCGTAACCGGTAGCTGATACATTATTTCTTTAAGTGCTACCTCCCATAAAAAAGGAGAGGTGGATGCTTAATTTATTCGTAAACACCTCCTATTATACAGATACGATCTAAAGTATTTACAGGTGTTTTTCTTTTCAGAAGTCGAGGCAATAAAAGAAGGAAACTTGTTTCATGTTCTCATTTCAATTTCTTCCCGAGGAAAACAAGCATCTTTTCCAGTACGTTATTTTGCTTTCACGAACGCTCCATTTAAATTTAGCTCCCAATTTATCAAGAGAAAAATTCCGCAACTCGAACAATAAATCTTATTATTCATCAGTTTTCTCTCACTCAGCGCCAGGCCATATTTAAATGACACTGTTTGAAATGGGCGTGTTAACTCGTGCGGGTACATAAATATATATAGAAATATAGCCGGACTCAGGTTCAACGTAATCGGCCAGCGCGGCAATTTGGTATCCCGTCCATCGGTTGGAAATATAAATCTCGATAACCCTGAAACTTTTATAACTACACGGACGGCTTGTTAATGTTCGAGACATCTCTCTCTCCACCCCCAACATAGCCACTGTACGCTCCGTTCGCAGATTTCCTCCCGTTACCCCACCCATCCTCACGGACACGGCATTGCAAGGTCACTCGCGGTGAGGAACCCCTGAGGAATTCCCGCCCTCCCTTTGCCACCCTTTCAAGGACCATTCCGTCGCAGCAGCCTTCTCGCCCACCCCCGCTATTCGTTCCCCCATCCAGCTCCCCCTGGCGCCAATCTCCTAGTCACCTTCCGAGCCATCCCCCGTACCCTATCGCCTTTCAAGGAAAGGTCAACGTCGGTTGTTTTTCCAGAAGGAACAAATGAAATATTAAGTGGACGATAAACTCTGATTTACGAGGAATTACTCACACCCCAAAATTGTTTCCCCTCCTTATTTCTCTAATTTACGATCCTTCTCGCAATTATTGATTACAAATACGTACGTGTTTTGTATACGAGCGAATGAAAAGGAAATTTTATTCTTTGGAAGGAGCCGGAAGTTTTCTACGCAAAGATGGTGCAGGTACCAAGGCGTAAAATGAAAGTTTTTAATAATTTGTTCTAATTCTGAAATCCTAAGGCGGAAAATTATATTCTTAAATTAATTCTCTATAGCGCAATTCCCAAAGTACGGACAGTGGACCAGAATGCGTAGAAAATTTTAAATATGGCCAAAAGTCTTCGCAAAAATTGAAATTTAAAGAAACTTGCATCCGGGTATAAAGTAGGTGAATAAAATACGCCGACTTTTCTTGCGCACTCCAAAGTAGCCCATTCTAAACTTTTCGACTGATGCTTTATTTTATTTTCGTACTATCTAATCTGTTGCAAATAGTATTAACGATATATTTGGGTACTCTTCTAATTATTCGGATGATTGACGTAAACATCTTGAATAAACATGGAAACACAAAAAAACCTGTTCGAAGGTTAGGTTATCGAATATTCCGTAGCGTTCATTAGGGTTCCGTAGGGTCAGACTACGTAGGGTCAGACTGCTATAATTTTCAACGTAGTTCTCAATCTAATATAATTAGGGTGACCCTTTTTTAATCTATTCTGGTGATGGTGTAGCAAATATAAAGTCTGACGATCTTTAAGATCTATTAACATGCTGGTTTAGATGTGTAGTTACGTATATATTATTATTAAGATAAAAATCACTGTTTCACTTTAAAGTAACTACTTCGAGTACTTCTGCTCGTATTATTACTCGTTATGATATTTATTGATGACGAATCCCAGTTGTAATACGATCGATCTCAATTTGTATTATATTTAGCACTACGATTTTGTTGTATCAATTATATAAATTGATAAAACAATAATATAATATAATAATAAATTTGATATAAATGTTCCTGAAGCCTGTAATGGCCCAAATTATCTCCGGAAATTTTGATTCTCGAAGTAAATATACCCTGTTCCCACCATTCGTCTAAGAACAAATGCAAAAACAGTGGCGAGATGCGAAAGATATCGTAAACAAATATTTCCTCAATCAAATTTCTTTACGTTGATACTCTTCCCTTTCCAATCTACTTTTTTGAGTATAATTGGGTGAATATCTCAATTTCTCCAAAACAAGGAGGAAACTCTTTTCTTGCGAGTCTTTCTCTTAGACCAACAACCTTATCTCAAGTCGCTTTGCACGCGCTTCTCCAGTGTGTTTTAATGTCAGAGGGGGTGGTGGGGGTAGCAGGGGGAGGGGAATATGATTTGGAACACGCGGTGAAGGACGAGAGAGGCCGATTGCGGTGGCCCCAATGAGGGCTGTGGAGGAGCAGGATAGTTGCCGTCCCCAAAGGGGCCAAGCAGGGTACCTCAACTCCTCACTCGTCTCCGGAGGCTGATGTAATGAGCCGAATATAAAAAGGGATGTTTGTTGATCTGGACCATGACAGCTTGTTTTCTTCGTATGTTATTGAATATTTTATGCGGTTATTTTTTCAAGCGTGAGTGTCTGAGAGAGGAGTTTTCATTTCGAGGTCTGCGGGTTAAAGGATAAGCTCTTAAATGGACAAAGTATCAAATCCGCTGCACACAATGTGTATTTTTAGATATCGGATTCGGATATATTTTTTGCATTTTGTTCTGGCTTCACGACCGCGAAATATTTCTATATATATTCTTTTTATCGGAAATTTTGTCGTCGTTTGGACTAATGATCCACTTCGCTTGCACGATCGTAGATAAGAAATATATTTATAAAACATGTATTCATACGCAAAACTCGTTCGGATTTTGAGTTTCTTGTTGCTTGTAGTTCGTTTCATGACCAGATATGACATTACTGAGGGTTGACATTCCTGACCTGCCGCAAAATATAACAAGAAAAGAATTAGATAGGGAATTGCTTCATGCAATATAATGCTCTCCCTCAAAGCTATTCTCAGATTTTAAACGTAGCATTTTATTCGCAAAGTTTGATATACCGGATATACTCCGACAAAAAGTTCGTCTTAATCTAGTGCTTACTTCATAGTGTAATATCTTTTAAATCCTGAATTTTTTTGTACTGTATAATGACATTAAATCAATCTCATGTTTTTTAAAAATGTGAAATTGATCGCAGAAAATTATTCGTTCGTGATATTTGAATTTACGTTAACATTTCACATGCTCCTGAGAGAAATGATTGCAACTGAATCATTGGTTATATGGTATGAATGACTTTTTAAACTATTCCTTTTCAACTAATTATTCGATGGCATGAATATATTTTTGAAAAATCATAAATTTCTCTATCGATCAACATAAAAAATTAAGGCGATTGAGTCTTATGAGTTTATTTGCTGGAATTCATTTAAATTTTATATTTTCTTTATTTTAGCGTAACGGTATCGCAGTATTATTTAACGTAGACTTTTTGATTTTTCTACAAAGTATGTGGTGTCTGCCGGCATAAATATATTGAGAATTCTTGAGAATCACTTCCCTGGTGTATGAGAGTTTAGCTTTTGAGACCGTAGTACTGATAATACTGCCCTACAGAATTAATGATACTCGTTGTGTTGCTTCTAGGAAAAATTACTTTGGTACTCAGCAATTATTGAAACAGTGTAAATCTAATCTTTGGATTGTTAACACATCTAGACCGAAGAAAACCAAACGAAAGAAATAAGCTTTTACGTTATCTATAATTCATTTATAATGAACCTGTTTTGGTAAAATAGATAAAAGTTTGGTAATGCAAACCTGCCGGCTGAGTGATCTCTAAAGCGAACTGAAAATCCACATAGTCTTTCATCTAAGTTTCGTATTTCAAACTTTTTGCTGAAATAGGCATCAAATTTATTTCTCAAGGATTAATCAAAGATACTTACAGAAACAGAATCAGAGATACGAAGAGATATGAAGAGAATACCGCGAAAACTTCCTTTAGTATGTAAGGTATACCATTTTAATTAAGCGCAAAACATTTTTTCACACTCCCTTCATCCACAACCTTAAGAATTTATCGAAAAAGGGTATTTGTTTTTTCTTTTTTTTACATAATTTGGTTCCTTTGATTTGCATTACACCACCACGCAGAGCGTATCAAAATTATGTTTCCTTATTGCTCGTAAATTATCATTTAGAAAATATACGGAATTAAATTATTCTTATCGTCCAATAGCACACCAAATATTCATAATTTTATCATTTAATCTTTTAAAAATTCCTTTATTGATAGATTTATTCTCCCAAATACATGTTACTTGTAATTTTATTCCAAATTCAGAGACGATGGCTTGGTGAGGATTGTCTTAAACTAAGGATTTAGTTTAGTTACATTGTCGACAAACTTCAAAAAAAAATTGACCTCTGAATTCGAGCATCCGACAACATGATCATCTTAATTTTCACAATCACGCTTCAATGAGCATTTTAAATATTTCATAAATTATCTGAGCTTAATTTCCTCTTATCGTATTCATTCCGACAAAACCATATCGATTTTATTCTAAACTGTTATTGCTAAAAATACGAGTACTTCAAGTGTCTATTGATAGTAAAATTGTTTTAAAACTAATCACTGTTGCTAGCACATAAGTATTAAAAGTATAATAGTAGAAAAACTTATATAGGATAAACTGCCATAATTAATTGCTATAATTTGAGAAGCAAATATAATACTCATTTAATTATTTATCGATGTGTATATTATGAAATATTATATAATCATATTGCATTTTACATCGCAATCAAAGTTATTTATCCAGCAGAAATACTTAGTTCTTATATTTAGCTCAAAGACATTGGTATAATTTTCAAAATAAAATACGTTTTCAATTCAATTACCGCATTGAGTGCACTTTTTCATTCTTCAAACTTAGAAATATGGAACAGAAACTGTATGGAATTGAATGGTAAAGTAGCATGCAAACATTTTTCTCGTTAGGTAACATCTCATAGGCTGAAATAATCTCCCTATCCACCTTAATCTGTTCATTCATATATTGCATCTGCTTTACAAATATTTAAAACATTCACTGAGCTGTTCCTAAGTAATTATGAGAAATTATGAGTTAACAAGTCGATAAAAATGTGTTGAATTTTTATCTTGATGTAATTGAAATTTTTGTTAGCTTGCAGTAAATTAATAACGTTTATACCTATGAACCTTTCGTTTTAAAATGTCATCCAACTTTAAACAAACACTGACACCTTTCACTGAAAATTACATTTCAGTAAAACTTCCGATTCTACCTCACGCCTGAAGACGATGTAGAACCCTCGACACCGGTCTCGTTTTATTCAAATATTTGTTTTCTGTGGATGGAATCAGTTTTTGTTTTTCGTTGAATCAACCATGAATCAGATATCGCCTGAATCATTCAATTGGATTTTTGATTTTTTTTACAAATCACTTAGCTTTAAAGATTTTCTTTCTATGCGAAAACTCGCCACAATATTCATAACTTACTTGCAGTGAAATAACTTCGAGGAAAAAATCGAGTTGATGACCTTCCAAGGAGGTTGAGCTTAGAATGCAAGAAAAGAAATTTAAAACGTCCTCTCAGCCTAAGATGTAAAGATATTCTCTTACTTATATAATTCAGAATTTCAATTATCGATGTCAATGCTAAGTAAAGTAAAGGAGTTTCGATTAAAATAATTTTGCCAAACGTTGCCATTTAACCGACTGCAATTATTTCGATGAACTTATGAAAAATAAAAGTAATTTTACAATCATTCTTCAACATCAGCGCTGATAGTATCTTCAGAACGCTACGTGACTAAAAGTGGATTGACGTGACTCCTCTTGCCTGCGTATACCTTTAGCTCCTCCACCGTTGCCTCTTCCAGAAGGTCAGATATCGAAAAGCTTATTAACATGGCAAATTTAACTGTTTTTAGTTGACCTTAGATTGAAAAAATAAGCGGCTAAATATATTCATGCATTCCAAAATTGAATGGAAAACGAGGACTTGAATAATCTATTTATAGAAATGAGAGCTCTACTGGATGGTGCAGGTAGAGGAAGAGGTTCAGGAAAATTGAAGATTAAATGTGATAGAACAGTGGGAGAGTGAGTTGGCTCGGTTGTTGAAAAGAAGAAAACAGCGGGGAGTAGAGGAGAGAAAGTTGTTCCTTAACGAGTTGGTAGTTTTTATTTCAAGATTGATACTGAATTTATAGTGGCTCTAAAAAGGCTCCATTTAAAATATTTGAAATGGTACTAAAAGTCTATGAGTTTGACAGGATACATATGTGTTTCCATTTTGGGCTCTGACGAGGAAGCTGCTTTGTTAACGGCATACTAAGTATGCTTGGATATAACTAATTAATTCTGACGATATCTGGCCGAACTTGTTCATGTTGGGTTCAGTAAAAACAAAATCTAACGTTTACAGTTTTTACCGAACCAAATATTTTTTAATGTAAAACCTAACGGCTCTAAGTTACAAACAAAGCGAATGACAATTTTGCTTAAATAAGATTTTTTGTGTGAATAGATGCATAGCTCAGTTATGAAGGGAGCCTTCAGTGTCATTCAGCAGAGGTTGTTTCTTTTACAAAATTAAAATAGAAACAATGGTCCTACGAAATCAGGAGAATTGCCAAAAGAAAGGAAAATAATCATAGATTCTTATTTTAGTCGTGAAACATTAAAATAAATTCGACATTGCGGGAACTTTGATAAAATACACGGAAAATTCGTAAAATATTTGGGAAATAAACAACCCAACCCTTTGACGACTAAGGCCATTGTTGAATGTTAATTTCATGAATTATCCCATATAAGTACACGGGAATAACCAGTTCTTATATTTTTCTATAAGAAATGTACGTAAAGTAGCTTTCATGACTTGAAAACAGTAAATTAAATATTATAAATTATGGTAATAAATATATTGAGTTGTTATGATCTTACGAATGTTTCTGGCTTAGGAAGACCAGATATATACCATAATAGATTTTTTTAACTAAATTAAGTTACGTCATGCTTGACGGGGGCGTTTACTAGTAGCTTAATAATAAACATCTAAGAGAAGTTCAATAAATGACGGAATTACAGGTAATACCGCATTATTATAGTTTAAAGCGCATTATTGTTGTTCATTCTAAAACTTGATTGGTCATTATATAGTATTCCATAGCTGGGAAGCAAGCTGGTTAAGTCCTCCCCATGTCTATCTGAGACGTAAGAGGCGTGTTCATGCATATATATTTGTACATTACGCATGGAAGTTTTATTGCCGTGTGTTCGAGAAGGAACCATCTTTATCTAAATATCTCATTTCTACGTACGTTAATCTGTTAACAAAAGTTTTGCGTTTCGTAAGCGATCACGTTTAATAAGAATATTTCAAATCTATTTCACTTAAGACGATTATCCAATATCTATAGAAAACTTTATATTTTAAAAAGTTGTAAAATGAGAAAGTGGATCAATAAGAAAAATAATTATCTGTGACATATAAATCTGAATAGAATGATCAATATATATTAATTTACGATGCAGTTTTCAATTGATTGTATGTAAGAGGTTGATTTATTTTTGCGGCTCACCACTGTTACCAGTCATATTTATCTGTAACATAAGATATGAGGTCGAAATAGAAATAAATGAGTCCTTGTCCTTGCTTGGGGAAAGAATCAATAGGGAAAAGAAGAGCATTGGCATTCAAATTGTTATCTGTAATATCAGTTAATTGCTGTTGAGTGAATTTTATCCTCTAGGTTCCTATCAAAGCCTGACAAGACTTACGTAGTTCAATCTTTAAACAGTTATACTACTAGACGTATTTCCTTCAGTGAGATTGAGAATGAGAAGTTTCTTCTTCATTCCGTTATAGAATCATTTCATCTGTAGTTGAAAGGAAACCTCAAAAAAGTAATTACGCGAGAAAATTTCTAACAACAAATTCACAAAACAAGTAATGTACATCTCATGCTATTCATCGGAATTTGTGGAGCAGGGTAGACATAGTTGAGTGAATAAAATTTTATAAGAATTTACTATTGAAGGCTAGAACTCCATCAATGAAATTTGACATGATTTATATATTTAAATCCTTAGTTTCGTGAATATCTTGTCTTTCCTTGTCTCCTTTCATATCATGTATCAATTTCCATGCTTAAAAATTGTAGTACTTAATACTTAATTCTTTAAAATTTAAAAAGAACATACATAAGGTATTTAGTACATGAATTAGTCGGAATTTCTTGAATTTGACAGTATTTGGAATGCTAAGAATTGAATTTTTATGCTATTACCATGATGTTACTCAACACTCAAAACTTACCGCGCTTATTTTTTCAACAAAATCGTGTAGATTTTCACTGTGAGAATTTTAATTATTTTTAGAAGTATGCGAATTACTAAGCGCGAAGGTTTCTCTAATTTCGAGGCTTAATTAGTGATCACAGATGGGGTTTATTCTCCCAAGGATACTTTCATTCCCAATACATTCCGTTCATTATTCTCATTTTAATAACCGTTCCTAAAAATTTTCGAGATATAAGCATAACATAACCCTGGAACACTTTCTTCTCTGGGTGCGAATAATACAGTGGTTGTAATACCTCATTATGCGATTCAATCCTAAGTATGAGCTAGGGAAGGGTGACAGGTGTCGGCCCTAAGATGGCGTCCCCTGACTCTTCTCTTCCTCACCTTCTCTCTCCGTGGGCACCCTGTCAACCCAACCGCAAACGAGGGCACAAAAAACTACCTGTTACATAGGGGTCTCCGTTGGCTCTCACCTAGCACCTGGCCTTTAAACCCGCCTCATCCCAATTTTTTGGTCCCACCTTCATGGGAACCTAGCCTCATACTTTACCACTCAACCCTAAAACACCATTTCTCATTCGAACTAAAATGAAAGACTTCTACAACTGTTCGCATATTATTACTCCATTCTGTACTAAATTATTCCGAGGAAATTTATGTACATATCCCTCTGATTTCTAACATTCTTGATCTCTGCTGCGCTATTTTGCGCCTATATAAAAAATATAGAAAGTAAAATAAAGAGGATAAATGTAGAAATGCTAGGCTCATACGCTTTATATTGTGATAATCGTCATTTTTGTTAGAATTTTGAGGTACTTATGTATTTGAAAGTTAAGAGCATTTAAGAACATTTAGATCTATAAAATACTTTACCGTATGCTTCCAAAGGAAATATGATGGCATTAAAATACTTGTGGCATTAATTTAGTCTGAAGACGACATTCATGGTATAAACGTTTACAATTTGCTAACCAACCCAGAGAATTCGAATCAAAGGCTTTGGGCCGAGGATCTCAAATATTTTTGTATGATATGTCACATTTTTATATTAGGTGATGCATTTGAAGTCATCCTTTCACTCATTGATTAATTCATTATTTTCCAGTTAGTATTATTTTTGTAAACGTTTTAAAAATATACCTCCCTTTAATGCAAAGTCTTTCGTATTTTGAATATCGTATAATGTTTATTAAAAATTTCAAGGAATCTTAAAATATTTCATCTTTGTAGAAGCTGCATAGAATTTTTGGATAATCTAAACATCAAATATGTGAACCAAATAGGAAATAAAAGTTAGTACTTAATTTTTAGAATATTCTAACTGATAAAGAAAGCATTTTTTGAGAACAGCATTCTATTCACTACGTTACTCTGAGTTTTTTCAAACCTTGAAGAATGTGCCTAAAATTATTGTGCATCGCTGTCTTTCTACGTCGTCTAACAATTACCAAATGATTTTTCAGGATGTGACTTTTAACGATGTTGAATTATGCTCAGAAAAGTATTTTTGGCATGAAACCATTCAGTTATCAATTAACCTATATTAAAGAAGAGAATTGCAAAATTCACAGCCACACGTAAATATCTTCCTTGAATTTGATCAATTATTCGATTTCTAATTTATGCATAAGGTTTGAAAAATTAATGGGACTAAATAGAATATTCGTTTCCGTCTGCCTATCAGAATCATCTCCAGTCCGTAGTTAGTGAAGCGGGAGACAACATCGCAATCTCCAGATGGTTAACTGGGCTCACACATGCCCCTAATCAATTCTATAGCCTTTTTTAAAAAATCCTCTACCTTCCGGAGCGCACGTATTCAATGAGCTACTTATTCGACCCTTTTCGGCACCAACCCTATTTCTCGACCAACACCTCTCGGCTACGACCCCAACCCGTGACTTGGTTGACCCTTGAATGCCCTCTCCACGTGCTCATGTCAGCTGAAAGGCAATATTAGAGTTAACTGCATCGCAGGATTACCTCTTTCTCATTATTGTCCACTGTTCCATCACCCTTTTCCGGTTCATCATCATCCGGTTCATATCTATCTACATTTCCTTCTCTATCACCTTTTCTATCTCCCTCCTTCATCTTTCACGCTCATTTCCTGCTCTTATTCTTCCGTTTTCATGATTCTTCTAGAATCCCTCAGAAAATGTCATTAACATTTTCACTTGCTTCCGCCACTCATTAACTTCCTCTTTTTAATACTTCTTTCTGCTTTTTGAGACCACTAATTGAAAGTATAACGTCAACAGCTATACTTACACTTCTTCTCGCAAAGCCTTTAGAGTTGGTTAGTTTAATTTAGATAGCAATCGATAGGGATCAAATTTACTTTAGAGAAAACGTATCAAATTATTCTGTCTTGTGGGTTGCAAGGTCGATGATAACACTTAAAAGCTCCAATTTGACTTATACTTATTATTATTGAGCTTTTAAAATAAAGATTAATTAAAATTCAAATGGCAGGTATTAGGTTAGGATATATAAAACTTAGAGGCTCAATTACATTAGGATTCTAGTTTAGGGTTCGGATTGTATTCGATTTAAAGATAACCGATTTGTAGGCTTAGCAAAGCTGCAAACATTCTCGATCCATTTCTGTTTGCTAAGCAAACGGTCTTTATATTGAGCTGCAATGCAGAAAGTATTTCATTGTATTATATTATTCAATTCCGTATTTCGTAGAAACAATAGTCCCAAGTTATGATTAAATATTTAATGGGCCAATTTTATGCGTCTTTAATTTTGATATTATGTGAAATAATTTATCTCAATGCTTCTCAAGGCTTATCTCAATGACAACTATATAAAATATATCAAAACGATTCATTTGTTTAACATCGATGGACAACATTACTTCGTCATTAAACTACGAGTGGCACTAATAATGCGGAAATAACCTATTTCAGCGGTTTAGTAACGTTCCACGTTAGATATTCTAAGTATGCAAAGAATTTATTAAAATTAATTGCCGTAATTAATCTGTATCTTAAGGTCGCTCATGCGAGAAATCTCCGGCCATTTATATTCTTTCGGCATAATGTTTCCATTCTAAAAATAGCTCTCAGAGGCCCGGGAAATTTATTCTATGCTAAGCTGTCGGCAATCAAACTCTCCTCAAATGTTGTAATGCTTGTACCTCTCTTGATTATACGATACGCCTCTTTCAGTTCACCCCCCGCTGCATCCATTATATCAGGACCTCTTTGTCCCTAGCCACTTCTCACCCATCACCTTCTCCTTTCCATTTACCCACTTTTAACTCCCTCCCGAATCTCCCCTACCTATCTGTGGCTCAGGTAGGCGCCTACCTGAAATTGATGTTGGAATCCAGCTGCTCCTTGTATCTACCTACCGCCCCTTGTCCCACTCCGAGCCTCTCGTCTATTTTTTTGCCTTTACCACTTCGAATCTTCACCTATGCTGCATAACTGCCACTACGGTTAGGTAAGGTTTTCAATGAACTGTTAATTTGGTAGTTCTCAACATAGCGACGGTTTCCCCGCGTCTTAGCTTACACACATACTTTATCATTCTTCTTAACATAGATTTAACTTAACCCTTACTTCCGGTTTCCAAACTTAAATCATTTCGTTTTATTCAAAATGAAATTTTCTTGATCAACAGTGCAATGAATATAAACAGGTTTCTCAGTTTATTCACATCTATTGCTATTAATTAACCATGACCTTTAATTGATGTGCAAGAAAACAAGAACTAATTTCGTGAAGATATTGAAAATTGATGATCGAAAATGTACGTTTTATTTTAAATTAAGCTTAAAGTAATTTTTAGGGTTTAAATAGACTGAACTTTAACTATCATTATTTGAGGATGTTCTGCGTTTTTCACTCATGGTTAAATATTTTTCCTATCAGTTAACTGTGAGAGAATATATTTTAGTTTAGTAACAGCCTTTTATGTGGATAAATACAGCACAATAAAATTACCTTTGATTTTTTTCCGGCAGAAATATGCGTTTCCCCGATTTCTCGCTATGAATGGGGTTAAGGAGTAGAAAAAATAAATATAACGATTTGTTAAATAGCAACGTAATAGTGTCCTTCACCTTGGCGGAATACGAGTAAGAATTCTCTTTAATAGCCACTACGTTAAAATTTTACATGTAGCTACGTTATTTTATTGTAGCACACGCTAAGAGTAGCTTTATTTCCTAAAGTGTTGCTTTATTCTCAATCCAATATCCGATATCCATTGCCCAACAAGGGTATGCAATTATTTATGACATCTCTGACATGTCACATTTATGATATGTCTAAATATACTACGGTGAAGTTATTACCACATTATTCATATGAAATTACTTGGTAAACAATTCACGTTAAGACCTTCGCATAGGATAGTTCAGAACTTAAAATCCCACTGCAAACGATCTAAAGAAATGATAAGTGTGTATATCGATTGAAAGTTTCTTAAAATATTTCAATACAAAAGAAGCTATAAATATTTAAATGTATTTCCAATCCAAATTTGACAGAAAATAACGAATTAGATCGCCGATATTGCGTATTGATGCTATATTAAGCAAAATATGAGTTATTCGAGAAGTGATTTCATTCATTTTGATGTGTGAATTCTTCAAACTGTTTTTACTCAAAAACGAGGAAGATATCGCGGGTAACCCTCTAATTTTATAATATTGTTCGCATATTTTATCCTTTTAATTTGATGTTATGCTTTCCAATGGATATATTAAAAGATGCCCCTTGTGATATGAAGCCAGTATCTTTTTGTGAACTAATCATGCACAACATTTTTAGACTTTACAATTTGTATCAAACGCTTCATTAACAAAAGGAAAACCAGCAAAATGTGTTGCTGCTGTGAAAATTCCCTCAGCTGGCATGAATAAGCTGTTAATAACTGCTCCCTATTCTGAACAAAAGTAAGAATAATTTTTACAAACCACAGAATATTTTATTGCTAACGACCATGGTTTCAACTGATAGAGTCATCATCAGGTGAGTGAGGTGAGTATCAGTTGAAACCATGGTCGTTAGCAATAAAATATTCTGTGGTTTGTAAAAGTTAATCTTACTTTTGTTCTTGATGGAGCTCTACCACGAAGTCGCGGCCCAAGCTGTTGATTCTGCTCCCTATTCTGTTTGTAGATTCTAGATTGAAACGTACGTTAATTTAAATAGAGGTCTTTAGCTATAATTCATCAACTTCGTGAAATATTAGAAGCTTGTTAGTTGGATAAAAGTTTGGACGTTTCTCATTTACCAGGTTGTTATTTAATACAAATTGTTATTAGTGAAATATTAAGTATATATTTTCTGAATTCTCATATACTTATTGTTATTATCTACGAACGGTATCCAAAATGATGCAACAATCTTTTGCATTAATTCTACCACGAGAATTTGAGAAATTGAGAATTGAAAAATTAGTATGTATTTGAGAAAAAGATTAAATTGAGAAATCCGATTTTCATTGTGCCGCCAGTCTAAAATTTTTTTATTAATTGTAATCCTATTAGGTTGGTATCAGAATAACCACGAAAGCACTAACTATAGCTTACCGTACGCTCGACGTTTGGCGGAGGATTATTCGTTCATGATAGTTTGAGAAGTAATAGGTTATCGCTAATTATTAACAGCATGATCTAAGACGCCTTTATAAATACCTATAGCTTGTTAAAAAGAGGTCATCCGGTTCAATTCTATCTAATTACTTGTTTATTTTGATACATTTTTCCCGGAAAATTTCTTAGTCTCAGAAATGATGTGATCTTTATTCGTTTAATTTTAAAGCACTTGCTGATGAAAAGAAAATATATAAATTCATTCAATAAAAAATCTGAACGCCTTCTTTCCTAAAATTTATCCTGCGTATTAAAAATACCATTGAATCACAACATTTGCACAAATTACAATAAAGTATAAAATTCACGACATTTATGATTATTAAATGACATAATCATTTTTATAAAATCACATCGGTATAAAAATTATTTTATTGGAATTTTTGGAATTTGTACGCACTTCGTGATAAAATAGTTATTTTGTTATGCAATTTCACCAAGAATCGCTCGCTAACTTTCAGTTTGTTCGGCATGATCAATTACAAGGAAGAAAATATTTTTTCCTAGAATTTTTTCTATATTATGGTCTGTAAATATTAAAAATAAATTTTGAACTCATAAATAGTCAAAATTTATTATTACGCTACAATAGGAGCACAATCTGCAAAAAATGTGAGGATTTCCATATTTTGCATGTATTTAAACTGGATTAATACCAATTTTCGTAATTTTTCCTTTTGATTATCCATTGTTTGAGTTACGCTGACATACATATTTAAATATAGAAAAATTAATTTTATTAGAAAATTATAGAAAATAAAAATACTTAATAAATTGATTTAACAAAAAACATCAATTCACCTCATTTATAATGTAACACATGCGCAAATATTTATCTAAAAATCTTGTTAATTTTCAAGGGAAAATATAGCATAAGTTATCTTCAAGGAAATAATGGTGCAAAGAAGATGTGAATAACTTATGTAAGCTACACGATGATTGTTAAAAACTCAGTTTCAACCGTCCGGAAAAAACTGAAGATGGAAAACGAAGGAGCTTAGTTTATCTAAGGAATTTAAGAGCGGTGACAGCTATTTCACAGTTAATACGATATCAGTGAAACAAAATATAAAGAAAATTCACGTCATGCCATCGATTCAGTCTTTAATCTCGAAGTAGAGCTCGAAATAACGAACTGAATTTATTACTCTAATTAGAGAACAGGAAGTCGGTACGATTTTAATAGGTATTACGAAGGTGTTTTTAATGAACATATATCATATCGACACTGTTTCCGGAAGCCTTTGTTAAGGTAATATATCTCAATGGAAAGATATAGATTTAAGGAGCTCTTCTCGTTTAAATAAATGTTTTTCAAGCTTGAATTCATTTCTTGTATGAATTGGAAATGTAACTGCTTTAAATTTGGACGGATGTGAGCTAATATCCTCTGAGACCTAGATCTAATCTCATTAGAATACCTTACTTTTGGCGGTTTATTCGCCGATCAACCAAACTCCACGAGATTAGGTATATTTCCTAATCGTGAATTTCTTTTCTTATGGTTAATCATTTATTAAATTATTAGAAAAAATAAGTAGGTCGCGAAATTGGGCAAATTGGTAAAGAAGACATAAAAAGGGTCACGAAGAATTCTTAGAGAAGCTCTGAAGAATGAAAATAGTAACAACCTCAACTTAATTGAGAAAGAATTTCAGTCAATGAAGACCATAAGTACCAACAACCAATGTTCGACAGTTTATATCTATATTAATCAATGTGACCTTAGTATTCCTGGGCTAGCGTTCTAGATATCAACCCTTTGGATCGAGCTTTTGAGCTATTTGAAACCAATCATGGAATAATTTACAATTTTGATGTTAAACTGATGGTAGTTTTTGAAATCAGAGTAAACTAGTGACATAAAAGTTTTTTTTCTTGTCCAATAGAAAACTGATAAAAAATAACTGCATATCATCTACATCTACATCTACATAAGTACCCTGCAAGCCGCCTTCCGGCGTGTGGCAGGGGGTGCAAACACCAAAAGAAGAATTACTTTTTTAATTTATTATTATCGCGTATCGTTCGCGGAAAAAAAGAGTCTCTAAAACGACTTGTCCTCGCGTCTATTTCTCTTATTTTACGCTCACTGTCGGATCGGGCAAAGTAGCAGGGGGGTCGCATAATATCAATTACGTCATCCGAAAATGTATTTCCTCTGAATTTATCTAACAATCGCAGCCTAGCTTCTAATCTCCTTTCTTTCAAGGATTCCCAACCTGCGTCTGTGAGCATTTGCGTTACACTTGCTTCTCTATCGTAGCACTTTTTAACAAAACGTATCGCCTTACGCTGCACTTTCTCGAGTTCGCGAGAGTTCGTTTCATCCGCTGGGTCCCATATACTCGCCGCATATTCCAGATGGGGCCTAACTAACGTAAAATAGCATCGCTCTCTAACCTTTTCATCGCATCTACCTACAATACGCTTTATAAAACCGAGCTTTTTAGTTGCTTTACCGCATATTTTTCGAATGTGTGTGCTCCAGTTTAAGTTATTGGTTAGGGTGATTCCAAGATATTCTACTGAGTCGACTACATTTAAATTCGTTCCACTAATTTTGTACGGGCGGTTCTGACTCAATTGTTTCCTTTCGAAGAAATTTACTACAGAGCATTTATCTACATTAAGATCTAGCTGCCATTTTTCGCACCACATTTGTATATGAGCTAAGTCGTTTGAGAGTGAAGCACTATCTTCGTCACTTGATATTTCTCTATATATTACCGAATCATCCGCAAATATCCTCACATTGCTATCGATCTTGTCGCTTAGGTCATTGATATAAATGAGGAAGAGTAAAGGTCCGATTACGCTGCCTTGGGGTACGCCTGAAGTGACTCTGACTTTATTCGAACTAACGCCATCAAGTACCACTTGCTGTTCTCTCTCGTGTAGAAAATTCTTTATCCATTCAATTATTTCCTTGTTGATACCTGCTAATTTTAGTTTGTAAATTAATTTGTAGTGGGGGACCCTGTCGAAAGCTTTCTTGAAGTCAAGGAAAATAGCGTCCACTTGTTTTTTACTTTCGGCAGACTTTAAAATATCGTGGACGAATAGAGCTAGTTGGGTTTCGCATGATCGGTTCTTTCTAAATCCGTGTTCGTACTTACTGAGGAAACGATTGCTATCTAAGAACTTCATAAGTGAGCTAACAACGACGTGCTCCATTACTTTAAGCTATCATATACTCGAATCTCACGCGTTCGAATGAATATTAGTGACAATTGATAGAATTATCTTCCCACTTACACGTAAGGGTACTTGCGAGTTAATCATCGAAATATTTATGAAATTTTAGAGAAAGATTAGATGAAATCGAGCCTCTAAAATTTTTGAATGAAAAATGAATCATAGGAGGGTATCGTGAGTTAACAATAAAAATATAATATAAGATAAAAGTTATAATGGAAGATAAATGAAACTATTACCTTCAGTCATCACACATTATTATTTTGTCTGAAAGGTTAAAAACAACTCGCTTGTGAACAATTGTTACAACTAACTTGTACGACGAGATCCTTTCCGGAAAGGAAGAAGTGGAGCTCTGGTTTTTCTTATTGTGGTATTTCGGTAGATTTAGTTTCTTGGGTTTGTTACTAAAGGTTCAGCTTTTTGAAGAAGTTTCAGAATGAAGGTTGCGGAAAGACCTAAGTTACCCCTTACGAACGTTTGCGGTTTCCGACCAATTACTTTTGGCACTTATGAATGTTACACATTCTGGGTACTGGTGAAAATTGGTAAATTGGTCTTGGAAAAATATTTCCGATTTAAGCCTTATTTAAAATGGGAAAGAGTTGTCATATAACGTAGGTTTTTATAGTAAATAATAAAGATATCTAAAGGGGGAGATATAATCATAATGAATGTAATGTCATATAAGCATACCGTAATTCGAATTTTGGCAATTGGTTGATGAATAGGAACAGTATTTGAGAGGGTGAGGAGATCGAAAGAATCTGGTTCTGATTGTCCACCGAGATTTTAGATTTTACGCCATTCCCCCATAATAATTTTACTTAACTGTGTTGCGTAAAATATGAATTTATTGCACATATTTATTATAGGTTTTCTTGAAGCAAGTGGAGAGCATATGTCACGCGTCCCCAAAGTGGCACGCGGTAGAATTTATCTGGCACGTGGAACTCTAAAGGCGTTATTCTTGTTATATGATATCCATTTAGCATATACATTAAAGTTCCAAATTAAATAATCATGTTTAAAACGGTTCTCCGTCAATGACTATATCTTAAACCCATCAATGATGTAATACTGACTACGTCAGTGAAATATGGTACTCTTCCTTCAAATTCTTCGCAATCCCTTTCCTAGCCCTACCCAACGTGGCGGTATACCTTGAAAACTTGCACGTCGTGCGTGTTGAGTACTTCAAGGGGTTTCAATATCACCATTAGCTCGGGCTCTCTGTTATACTTTAGGAATTATGTAATTTACGGTAGTACGCTGTAATTCAGAGAAAAACCATTTAAATCTGCAAATATATAAATTATTATCAAACAGTTATAACTCACATTACATATGTTGTAAATAAATTATATTTATTTTGTGAAAGGGGATAAGGCTGACATTTCACCAGAAAGTGTGCGCCTTGGAGTATTACGTAGGATTTCTATAATTTTTCCGATAAATTTCATTATTTAGTATTTATGATTTATTCATCTGGTAACAAAAGTTGGATCTAGCTCTGATGTTGAAGTTTCGACTACACATTTACCAGTAAAAATTACTTTTAATTGAGTAGTATGTTTTGGAAAATTGAAATTTCTCTTAATTTTAAAATGATGACCGAGAATGAATAATTACTTGGGAAGATATATTAGTTTCATGATTGTATCCCTATTTTACTCGCTTAAGAATGTATTTTTTTCTATATTGCATGAGGGTGGGTATAATTTTGAAGTATCAATGACTATAGGATAGGTGTGAAAAAAAATTCATCAATTTAATTCTTTTAGTTGTGGACGTTGTTGATTAGCTAGAATAATTACAAAAGTCGTTGATCATGACGAAAACTGAATTAATTTAGGGAATTGTCTAAAAGACAGGCGCGCTGAATTTTTTACATTATGAAAAGAGACTACGGCAGTGCAAATCCCAAGCCACTCTCAGCGAACCGTTATTCTTTCGTGCTTTCACGCAATTTAATTCCAACAAGACCAACCTTTTCTCCTGGCTTCCCCTTTCTTTCAAGTCCATACTGTATTCTGCTCGACTACCTTTCTGACCATTCACGTGATACATCAAGTACTCCTTACATGTACTCCTTACCTTCCTTCATTGCTATCCACCTTCATATATTCGCGTCTTTCCGTATTTTTCTATAATTCTCGTCCCTACTCTTTTTTGGACTGCCTTCCATCCCTTCCCTAGTTTACAGCCCTTTCTCTTTCCCCGGCCCCGCCCCGTACGGTCTCCGCCATTGAGAGAATGTGATAATCTCCTTGCCATCGTAGAGTTGTACCCAACCTCCCTTTCTCTTTGGGCATTCCATGGTCCCTCCATTCTCCCTCATTCATGAAATTTGGAACGAGCATGCTATTATTTTATTCGTTAGTAGGAGTGACCTATTTATCTCGGAGTTTGTTTCTTTTATGTTTTTTTTTTCACTATATATCGTGCCTGAAATGAGATGAAATTTTAGCATGGAAGGCAATCAATTCTCGGACGTTAAATTCTAGTGGAGCGCGGAAAAATCTTTATAGCCGTTTAGTTTTAAACGACTTCAAAAGTGAGTCGTTAAATAAATATGGGGACGTATTATTTCTTTCATTAACCTGTGGAGATGGATATTGATGTACATTCATCAGGGAATTCGGCCGGTTCTCGATATTCTTTCAGCCTTTTATTTGTTATCTTTGAATCAGTTATGGTTTTTTACCGTTCAAGTTTTATTTCCAGTGGATATCTTTCGCAATTCCTTGATAAAAAGAATAAAATTAATTATGTACGTGCGAAATATTTAACCACGAAATACATTGAAATGTTTCACGCAAGGTTAACGAAATGATCACCAATTTTATTCGGGAATTGCATTCACCAATGGAATGAAATTGTCAATATTGAAAAACGTACTCATTCTAGACTTTTTTCTTATTGTCCTTTCCTGTATATCAATGTATTCGTTTTGTTTGCAAATATTTCTCAAACAGTTTTATGGTAAGTCCCTTAAAATATGCTATCAGCATTAATAGGCTAAACTCATAACTTATATGACCTAAACTCAGTTATAATTTTAATTTTAGTAATAACAATAGAAACTTTCCAAAGTATGCCGTTGTATGCCACATATCAACAAATTATGAATAGCATTCGCTTCAGTCATGAAATCCGCTTTATTACCTTCACAGGTAATAATAACAAATTATGGAAAGTTTAAACATCACTCTCTCAGATGGATGAATCGCCTGTGATCGTCCCACCTCAGAATTTTTTTTATTTTCTTCCCTTACCATAGTGTATTGTTGATCTGCGATTAGGGATAAGCCTTTTGATATATAGGAAAATTTTATACTAAGACGTTTCTATTTTTAATTAATATCGGGAGCGTGTGAGAGATGGGGAAAGCAATAGATGATTGTCCGGTGGAGCCATGAATCAGCCGACACTGTGTAACCGCTTCGCGTGCCTTGCCCCCTTCTTGCCCCTTCTCTGACCTCGATGGGACAAAGCGATGAACAGGGTCAAGGACGGCCGTTACCTCTTCCTCATATTCTTTTTCTTACCCTTCCAGTTTCTGACCTTAGCATCATTATATCCTCTCTTACTTCCCTATTCTTAACTTTATCACCTAATCTATTTTTAGCTCGCACCCAACGCCTACAATCGCTCATCCTTTTTCCTTATAGCTCGGGGCCTTTGGTGAGACCATCTCAATATAATATGGCTTCTCTGGAATTCCAGATTAACATATTTTGAAACTTAGGGATTAAATACGTATGGGCGAAGAACAAAAACTAAATTATTTGAATGCAATTTCATATTTAATATCTATAAGCCTAATTATACTATTATATTTGTGTATCTATGAGGTAATTTTAGTCCAATTTCTCTCGTATTAGGAGTTAAAAATCATATGAAATCTTTATAGTTTTTTAATCAAAATAATTGAGTTTCCTTTCATGTCTTTCTTCTTTCGGCTAATCATGTCAACAAATAAATAAAATGACCATGAAATTCACAGTATTTACAGCATTATAATGAAAAATGAGCATTTATTCAGCATTATGAAAGTTTTCCAAGCCTTTTTATCATGAAAATTCATCCTCAATTACTTTCTTTTTCTCACAACGTATAACTATACTTGTATAAATTCCTCAAACATAATTCAAAACGGACAAATTTGTTATCAGTTTGTAATATAGCCGAATATTATAGTGACTTGTTAGTTAGCAGAGTAATTTGTAATATTGGTTTTGTGAAGTTTTCTTTCTTTATTGACCCTCCTAATGTCGCTTTACATCGGTCGCTGCGAAAGTTTCCCCTTTCAAATCTTAACTACTTCTAAACTATTTCTAATTGACAATTTTTAACTTGATCCGCTCTAAGTTGTTTCTCTTTGTGTTAAGCAGTTGAATTTATGTAAATTAATGGTTGAATTTTTATGATAAANGCGGTTATGATGAATTCTTAAAGATTAATGAATTGAATTTATATTCTTTATGAATTATGAATTAATTATGATTGATATCCAGGTTTTCTTAGTGCCAGTGAATGTTTATGATTCATTTATATAGGTTGTAGTTTTGTTTAGATTTCATTTAATAATTAATTTAATTTAATTACTATCGATAATTTAATAGTTAATTACTATCGATATTATCTCCTGGAAAACTTGCAGCATCACCCTTAGAAATTGTTAATCTCTCATACCAACGAGATGATTTTTATCGGAGAAACCAAGACGCCAATAAGAGAAAACTTTTAAAAAATATGCTGAATCAAATTCTCCCTCTGTCAGTTGTTCATGTTGGACTGTAATGAACGAAGTTCGAAGAGATCTAGGTTTTCAAAAGGTTCAAAAAAATCATAGCAGGGACAAAGCTATTTATTGAGCAAATGTGTTAATGCTGTTAGTAAATGATATCATGCAAGGGAGCAAAGGAATATAGTCTATGCTCAAAGGCGTGACTTTGCGAAAACCCATTTTCATGAAAACAAAGGTGACTTGCCGTTTTCGTAGAATTGTTATGGTAACAATTTTTTCAGGTTGAAAATCGCCAGGGTGCGTCTTACAATTCTGATTATGTTCTTAATGGTTTATCAAATGAAGGGCTTAATATTATCTCTGAAAAATTTGGTTCCGAATTACTTTTTCTACTTTTACTGAAGGTTTCTCATTATGGAAATAGGACATTACATATTCTTTTCTTATTGTTAAAACAAAGCTAATTTCTTCAATCATCAAACATGAATTCTCCCCGCCGAAATTAGTCTCCAAATCTCACTTTTGATGCTGATGGTGTAGGTATTAAATTAATATTGCCAGTTTGGGAACATTGATTGCTATACCTCTTAGAATAATCTGATTCTGCATAAGTGCTATCCTCATTGTTTGTATAATTGATGTAAATACTACGTTATAAGAAGTTGCATATTTTTATTTATTGGGATGACGTTAACGGTAACTATGGATGGAAATACACCATGCCCTTGAAAAACCCGAAGTGCCGGGCCTTAAACGCAGGACCTTGGCGTTAAGGTAGCACGCAAATTATCTTTAGTTAAGGCTAAAATGTTGGTTTTCTCGAGAACCGTTACTCGCTAGATTCTCAGCCTCTAAATGACGTGATATTCCTTTTTCATTATCAAGTAAACGTTCATTTATTTGTTTACGCAAAAATCTTTAACTTTTTAAATCATTTGCTGACTAATTTTTGTTAATTAATTAGTTTTTCTGATGTTTTTTTCTGTCCCTAAAAATGGAAATTATCCTCTATATTAGGTAGGAATTTTATAAAATATGAATATTTGAAAAACCTTAATATTAAATAAATCGAATACTAATAGAAAAAAGTTGTGCTGAAATTTTAGGTTAGTTTTGAATTGGAAAACTGTCTACGTAACTTCTAATCCATGGATTTCATGAGAAATTGAAAACTTAGGAATTATAGAATAACTGATTTGGCTTGATACAAATGTATAATTTCGATAAGTAATTTCTTAAAGTATATCATAGTTACGATTATGATTTAGTAAAGAAGATTAATTGTACGGTAAAAATTTTTTTTTGCTTCAAAACTTCCGTTATACGGGAGTGAATTTCGGAGGAATTTAGGTAAGATATTGAATCAGTAATACCCGAATATTTTGTAGAATTTAATGCGGAGGAGGAAATTTAATGGGTAAACTAAATTTAAACACGAGGAAAATGCTTCTGAAATGTAATAAACGGAGAAATTTTCCTCGAGGAAAAGGGGAAGAGCACTTCCTAAATAATTACGCTATTTGAAGTCGAATATCAGGATAAAGTAAGGAAAGTGTTGATGGAGATAATCTGGAGAAACAATAATAAGTATAATTTGAAGGAAGAGTAAATGGATGGACCATTGTCTGAGAAGATTAGATTGAAAAAGTGGTCTAAAGACAGTTGGAGGGTAGAAAAGAAATCGGTTGATATAGTCAGATAGATCGAAGCATAGAAATCAAAAGATATAGTCGTACAAAACAGGCTAATAAAAGTTTTAAGTGGGAGATTTACTTTTTAGTAATTAAGAGAAATTATAACTTTGATTTAAAAAAATACACATCTACACATATTTAATCGTTTTAGATTTTAAAAATTCAAAAATCGTCTTCCCTTTTATGAAATTCTTTTAAAAATTAAAATTTAATGTCTTGTAGAATAATTATTTTCTACCAGACTATCCTTACTTTAGATGACAATATTATAGAATGGTAGGTGTATTAGGGAATATAAGAGATAAACAATATATACAAAATGGTTATTCTATCAATAGTAGCCAAAAGTACCGAAAATACAGAGTCTCTAATGTATCACACTTGTATGATTTCTTTCATATTAATTGCTTATTTAAAATCCGTTGAAGGGAAATGATTACCATTTAAAATTTATGAAAATGTTTATTATTACTATCGCCACGATCAAGCAGGCTTCTCATCCAATTTTCAATGTACACAACCGTTGGCTCACATCTCTCACATTGTGATTGTTAAGATTAATTGAAAAAAGTTTGACGAAACTGAAAGAATTTGGACGTCTTAATTCAAAATATTATGCCATATCCTAAATTTTGTTTTCCTTTTGTCTTCTTTTTCACCGGAAGACACTTATTCTTCGAAAGCACGCAGTATCCAGAGGGAGAGAGGATATTTTCCGTTCTTTTCATAAGCTTCGCGTGACTCTTATTCCCGCCAATATGCATTGTGGTACGCGTTTACGTACATACTAAATGAGTGCTGTAGAGGTGAATGAGGTGGAAGGCAAGGATATAAAGTCCATCGGGGATTTCCCCTATAAGGTAAAAGTAAAAAAGAGTTGAAAGGACTGCTATTAAAAACTGTTCGTCTCGATAATTTGCATTAATTTAATTTAGCGATAGTGTGATTGTCTGGAAGAATTTTTACCTTTACTTTTTTGATTATATGGTTTTTAGTTGAATGGTTTGTATAGCGAGCTTTTTCGGTATCCCTTTTGTATTCGTTAGGTTTTTGTGTCATAGCGGTTATGATGAATTCTTAAAGATTAATGAATTGAATTTATATTCTTTATGAATTATGAATTAATTATGATTGATATCCAGGTTTTCTTAGTGCCAGTGAATGTTTATGATTCATTTATATAGGTTGTAGTTTTGTTTAGATTTCATTTAATAATTAATTTAATTTAATTACTATCGATAATTTAATAGTTAATTACTATCGATATTATCTCCTGGAAAACTTGCAGCATCACCCTTAGAAATTGTTAATCTCTCATACCAACGAGATGATTTTTATCGGAGAAACCAAGACGCCAATAAGATTTACTTAAAATATTCTAATGATCCTTTATTTGCACCACTGTGCTTATTTTCATATGCAGGTTTTCCACTACGAGCGATAGCACATCTTAGTTGTCCGCGACGTGCTTCTAAGACGCTAGCTAATATGAGCCAGCGTTGTTAGAATAGATGCTACTTTCAACTTTTCTCACTTCTTGTCCAGACCAGCAAAAGTCTCTCTCGCACCTTTCCAAGAATTTCAGCAATGGAAGCATATCGACCCTTGGCGAATTCCGTGTCGCACACGCAATGAAAGCGGTTGGCGGCGGCCTGTCTGCGGAGGGACAGTGCGGCAGTGCCCGCTTTGGACTCCCTCCTCCCACTCCGCCCCCTTCCTTCCCCGCCGCCCCCAAATTGGGCACGTGGTAGGGTACGTCGCCCCCGCGGGAATGGAGAGCGTTCGAGATCCAAGTCGTCATCAGGATAAAGACATCATTTCCACGTCCGCTTCATGAAGGCCCATTACTCATTGCCAAGCGTATCTTATCTTGATCACCCTAATTCATTGATCGGAAACGCGGCTCGTGCACACTTCACCCGCTTAATATTTTCGCGCTCATTTTTTCCTCCCTTAGGCGACCGGAATTAGGGTTCAGATTTGTATAATTCGCCGGTTTAATTCCGGGAGCATGTCCAAGAACTAGGATCGAATAAATGGGATTTATTCACAGTGGTTCGTTTAAATTCCGAAATGTAGGTTCTTCTGACTTCTTAATAGCGGAAGTCTTTCACAACTACTGAACGGCTCCTTTTTAAGGGAATGACAGGATGAATGCTGTCCAGATGTATATGTGAGGAGAAAGAAATGGTCACTAAGAGTCTTGCAAAATATCGAGATTTGCTCGTTATAGAAAGATCAATCCATTTTTAAATAAATATGACGGTTTGAAATAATTTTGAAAAATATTCAAGTCATCTAATTCATACCAAGCTCTATTTCATTAATGCTTTGGTTTTTGATTTAATGTATTTATCCGAAAATGTAGATATTGAATCAACAACAAAGTCATTATTAACTTTAAACATTAAAATGTTCTTTTGTTATCTCTAAACGTGCACAAGGCTCTTATTTACAAGGAACCCCATATGCTTGAATACAACAGCTGAATTACTCCATAGGATTATAGGAAGAATATACTGTGTTAAATTAATCTGCTGATTAAATTTTCTTGCAAAACGAAAAGTATGGCGAAGGTTACCCTAATAGCGTTATATTTTGAAATTGCGTCGATCTTCCATTAAATATCGTGGAAGCGTCTGGCATTTTTCAAAGATAGTGATATTGATTGAAGCAGTAAAAATTTACTATTGATACCTTTTTTGGCTTGCTAAAACCTTAACATGCCTTCCAGGTTCCCAGCGTTTGAGAAATTCGATTTGGCACTTTCTGAGAGAATATAGGAATAATTTGAGTGATGTCTGCTGTATAAATTGAAGAGATAAAAGCAAATAATGCTTAAAAATAATCAGGATCCTTAATACTGATTCATGCGATACTGACATATTTCCAATTACTTGGTCGAGTCAGAAGTTATAACAAGTATTCTGAGACGCACCTTAAAACTGTGTTTGTATTCATTCAGTTATTTTGTATTATGAAATTCTACGCGAATTTAACACCCGAAAGACAGTAATGCCCACAGTCAAGGTAAACTATTTATCGAAACTAATTGTATCTACTAATGTTTAACTAAAAATCAAAGCATTATAATTTTTTATTAATACCGCTGGCATAAGACAAAAATTACCTTAATGAGGATAGGGAGGTGGCTGGATGTCGTAAGTAAGTACGTTATATTTATGTGTCAGAATCAGAACTGCGTGACTTTCTATTTTTAACTTATAGCGAATAGTAAAATAATCGATTATTACGCATTACCGTTAGGACTCTATACGAACGTATAGATTCCTAACTACATCTCCACCAAGCGATTTCGTCTACTCTTCGATACCTTTTCCTTCCCTTCCTCTATTCGCCGTTTTTATTCGATTGACTTCTCTTTATTAGCCCTCTAAAAGAAATAGTCTCAATCCACTTCATCTCATCTTTCTCTTGTGGCATTATCTTGTTCTTATGTTCCCTCTTCATTCTGATTTATTAAGCATACATTTTTATATTTTTCATACGTCCGTGGCCTCTCAGTGACGGAGAATTTCATTATTTTTCAATCAAATTTTCAAAAACACATCGATAACTTTTGATTAAAAAAAACTGTTTCCTAAATTTTAACTGTTGAGAGTCATGAAAAGAATTTTTTTAGGATTTTGAATATAAACTCTAGATTTGCTCTAGTGGAAAATCTAAGATCTAATTTTTTCATTCGTATGATTATTAATTGCTCATTTCCAGGATAAACCACAATTTATTCCTAAATTATTGATCATCACGTGTCCTCGGGAGGTTTATGGAGTGGTTTTCTCGTCTTTGGGCGAATCCCGGAAAGATCTCATTATTATTTTTCTCATGTTCCCCTTGACGTTTGCCACCTGGTCCACCAAATTGCAACGTTTTACTATTTGATAAATAAATAAATACTGCACGACGTATGAAATATCATATGTAGATAAGAGTTAACTCCTTAAAGAAGTTTTCTTAACTTTTAAATTGGTGAGATTTTCAAGTAATTGAATATCCAAATCATGTCAATAAACATTTTACGAAGATTGAATCTGTTGAAGAGGAAGTTATAACTATATTTCCGTTAGGGGATTCATTAAAATGATCACGACAATCTCTTTTCTTATGGAAACCAGAATTTCAAGAATACTTATGTAAGAATACTTTAAAAAGGATATCATGGTTGAATTACTCTGAGTTCAATTTTTTACCTGGCGTTAAAAGTTGAAATAAATTTCAAAGGAACGCTGTAAAAAAATTAGCTCGGATACATTGGTTCATCAATACAGGAAATAAATTCAATATGGGAAGGCGTTACCTCGTGGAAGGCCATTACAATGAAATAAAGACCGTTTCGTACACTTCCATTATACTATTATATTTGTGTATCTATGAGGTAATTNCGTTCTATCAAACAATGACTTTTACCTTGAACACGAATAAGAATAGCGCTCACATTATCACTTTAGGTTAAAAAGGTATATGCCCTTACTTTTAATAGTTTAACTTTTGAGCTTGCGCACTTTCCTTTCAATATTTTTTTTTGGTCCGCAAAAGATCAGGGAAAAACATACCGCGAACTCTAAATTTTACTCTAAAATAATGTGCTTTATCTTTTTCTTGATCCATTCGCCGCTAGTCCGAAAATCTTTATAATAATTACCAGATATACCCTATGAAGAATATTTTTTACTGCAGTTAACGAAATTGACAGGATGCGTGAAAGCAGAAGATTAAAAAACGGATATGTCGTTATTTTACGCGGTTTGTCCCGAAATTCTGTTAGATAGCCCCAAATATTCGATTCCTTGAAGCGCTATGATTTATTCTCAATGACGAACAACCGATTAGGATTTCTTTAATTTCTGAATATATTTATTCGTTTCACGAGAAATGATTTCTCATATAAACTTTAGGTTCTCTCTGAATATTTGACGTGCTTTTTATTAAGCGAAATTATGTTTTTTCTAATCACTTCCAAATTTTAGAGCGATTAAAGTTCAAGGAGAACCCTTTTGATGAAATAAAGAAAAAAAGACAGAGAGGTGAGGAGAAAGGGAAGAAGAGAGAGAGAAAAATTGAGCCGCAAGGCAAAGGGTTAAAAATAGAAGGGTACTAAGTGATGAGCGGGGTAAGAGTGGATAGAAGGTATGCGATCGGCATTGGAAGGGGAATTATTTGGTAAAAATACGCGTGGGGCTTGCATAAAGGAGCAAATCTGGGAAATGGGACGCTAGGGAGCAGTAGCGAGTAAGAGAAGTACCATACAGATAAATTGGATAGAGCGTAGAGAGGCATTCGGAAGGCATGAAATTCGGGGGCTGCTAAAATTGGAGCGAAGTGAGGGAAGATATTCAAGCACGGGCTTTAAACGTGAAATGAAAGGATAAGATGAGTGGTTTATTTTATGAAATGCACATTAGGAAGGGAACTTTTCACGCACATAAAGGAGGGGAAAGATACAGGTGCTCTGTGGACTGATTTATTTTGAAGTATAACATACTTAACTATAGCCAATTCCTACTAAATTATGAATACAAACAATAAAAGTCGCTGGAACAGTTTTAGGTTTCTGAATGCAAGTTTAAGCTTTTACTGGTTAAATTGATAGTTCATCGTCATGTGTATCTATAAAATTCATTTTCTTTACCATCCTAATGGGAAACGTTATTTTATAATACATAAATGAAACTAAATATCGCATTCTGAAGAAGTAAAATCGTAGGATTGGCAAGGTTAACTCGCTTCCTTATAATTTGATATTTTCTCTTTCGAATTATACTTCAACAATCCTCCATACATTATCGTTGCTTAATGTTACGCTGTTTACAAAGTTGCTACATTATTTGTAACAAACATTATTTATTTTATTTATGCTACATTACTGATGTATATCTTAAGTATTTCACAAGTCATTACAAAGAAAATGTCAATGCCTACTGGCAACGGCGTGCTCAGTCATCATCTGGTGAAGATATTTTCGGAAATAGAATGTTTGAAATATTTCTCATCTCATGATGGAAGCTTAAGTCGGAAGAGGTCTATGATTAGAAGTTGTCAAATATACCGTCATTTATGATTCCCTTTTCATCTATACATGAAGTTTGGCATATTTCCATAGAATCCTTTTAATATATCCAATGGAATGTTTTTCAAATGGTAATTATTTCATTTTTAGTCGAAAAAAGGTTGGTTGCATTGTTATTTCTGATGTTATGTTCGCATAAAGATTTGGAGTCTTTGATGACCTAAAACCGTTGATGTACTTGATGTGGATGTAATTGTGAATTACTCATTCACCAAAATGATTTGAAGAATTAAAAATTTTTAAATATATAAACTAATCAAAAATCAAAAGGATTTGGTAATTTTGGAAGAGAGGATCAAATTGAATATGGGTTCGGAAATCACTCATCCAGAAGGGTGAATAATAATACTTTATGTAATAATGACTGGCAGTTTATTTCACGATAGATGTAGTAGAAAAACATGGACGATACAATGCTGTTTGTGTTAGAACCTATAAACAAAATTATGTAAATGAATTTCTCAATACCCGACCGTATACATGCATCGAATTTATTTGAATTTAAGTTTTGCTAAAACTGAAGTTTATCGTTTGACTGCCTTTATTCAGTGAGTGTTGAAATAAGTTATCGAACAGAGGCAAACCTGAGAAACGTTTTCATCGCTCGATACAATTACAATTTAAATAGTTCGATGTATCATGTTAATATGGATCAGTTGACGTAGAAAGTGGTTTAGCCTAATGTTTGGCATTCATTAATGCATTATTGATAAAAAGATCTGTATCCAAATTTCATTAGACGCTTTTACTTTGTACCAGATATTTCTTTTAGAAGAAAATAAATCCTACGGAATAGATTGATAATAATAATTGTCAATCACTCAGTACTTTCTTCCACTCAGAAAGAGACTCTTTACTCTTTATCGCAACATGAAATAAGCGATGTACTATAAAAAGTAATATTTATGAATGCTGTCCACGTAATCTGAAAGTGAAAGAAATGAAGACGCTAAAAAGCACATCACTAAAACAAAACTTCAGTAGCTTTCTTTACTGCTCGGATTAACTTTTATCACTCTGCAGCTTGTTTTACTTTTTTAAGCTTTGAAGGAACATATTTGTTTATTAGAGAGAGGGTGTGATTTCTTCTGTTTCAAAACGTTCTATCAAACAATGACTTTTACCTTGAACACGAATAAGAATAGCGCTCACATTATCACTTTAGGTTAAAAAGGTATATGCCCTTACTTTTAATAGTTTAACTTTTGAGCTTGCGCACTTTCCTTTCAATATTTTTTTTTACCTGGCGTTAAAAGTTGAAATAAATTTCAAAGGAACGCTGTAAAAAAATTAGCTCGGATACATTGGTTCATCAATACAGGAAATAAATTCAATATGGGAAGGTGTTACCTCGTGGAAGGCCATTACAATGAAATAAAGACCGTTTCGTACACTTCCACAGCAATTTTATTTATGGCAACATGTTTCGCTAGTGTCCTAGCATCATCAGGC
>KZ308222.1:2757012-2794619 GCA_000376725.2 Ladona fulva | reverse complement strand
AAGGGTTAGATGTAAGAAGAGACTTGTTAGTCTCAATCTCGCCCTGAATAAAGTCCTTTATTATTATTATTATATAAAGAGATGATTGGTGTAAAAATCTTACTAATTTGGAAATATCTGAAAGATGAATCTGTCCCTGTCACGTCGAGGAATTTTCCATCGATCCAGATTATTTTCATAAACAAGCCACTATTTGTCAACGGATTTGAAAGCTCTAAAGTCTTTCCTCCTGCAAAGTATTGATATGTAAACTTTAAGAATAAGATACATTATCAAAAATTATATAATTATATATCTAGACTTGATTCATCCATTGATTACGGAATGTGTGAATAATTTAGAATTATATGAAGAGATACATGTGTACATGGAAACGGAAGCTTTAGAAACGGAGGGATTAGTGAATGGACAGTTCAAGAGCGAGAAGGAATGCTGAGAACAAGATGTGGCAACAAGAGACTTGAATAAAAATGAGGCAGTTGAGAAGGAAAAGGCGTGGGAAGACGGGGAGAATAGATTTTAGGAAGATAAATGGGTTGAAGTGTAATAATGCCAAGGTACGTGGTTGTAATTCCATCGAGCGGGCTAAAATTAGATCCAAGCCAGGAATTTCCTCTGAAAGATATGGAATGAATAATGAATGTGATGCTAAAAATATTTTCAGCTTATATTCACGAAATACCGCTAAACAGCCTACTGAACTTTCTATTCCGATATCTCGTAAAACGTACAGAATAAAATCAAAGCATAACTCCTGAAATTACATAAAAATTAAACGATATATATTAATAAATTGTTATATTAATATATATTACACTATACGAAGAGAAATTTCTATTGAAATGTCTTGATTCTTGTATCGCGTCATAAGAGATGGATATGTTTTTGTTGTCATATTCATTGTCCGTTTTTGTTGTATTATTTTCAACAAATGGGGTGTTCGCCTTTCATATAACCTTTTAACATTATATTTACACTGCTTTCTCATTTACTGTGATATTTTGGTTAGGTTAATTCTATAATGTAATCAACTGAATGAAAAATTCAGTCTCAAAAATATCTCAGAAGAATATAATTTTTAGAGAACCTATCCGAAAATACTCGTGAGAACCCTTTTAAAAGTTCCAAAGAAATTATGTCTAGAAAATTATGTTTTAGGATATAATGTTTACATAAGTCAAGTTCTAAACACGATGAAAAGTAAATATTCAGTTATTCAGATACATAATCTTCTTTCTAATAATACATTTAAGATAAATATACATGTAAGATACTATTTCTGATTGCAATTTTCAGTTATGATATTTTAATGTTACTAATAACTTTTAACGTTCCTTCTTTTCCAATGCTCTGACTTACTGTTTCAGGTAATAATTGATTTTTGCAAAATTCTCTAATCTTATCATCTACATTTGAATTTTTGATGCAAAATTCAGGTACTAAAATGTAGCTAATTAGTGAATCATCTCCCTGACTCTAAATAAATGTATGGTTTTTAACGCTTCATTTTGTATTTTTAATAACACCTCGATAATGTGCTTATTTCCATTTCCTTATCCTTAGTTGACTGAAACTTGGAAAATAAAATCATCATTCATATTTTGTAGATCACGCAACTTAATGATTTTACTTCATTTAACCTTTCATTCGGAATTCTGGGAGTGAATTTGGAAATTGTCATTTTCCAGAAAATGAATTTGGGATGATATTCCGTTATTCAGATGTTCAGGATGCTCGTTATATAAGCCAGATCCCTATCGTATCAAGCCATATTTTATTCCTTTTTATTGCTTTATTTTATCTTCTGAAAAGATAAGGATACGATGTAAGGGTAGTCTAATAGGTTTTCTTAGTTTCCCTAATGTCTACAAGGAATTCCTTTCCTACTTCTTCCTGCTTGAGCTTAGAGAAACTTCAAATTACTACACTCCTTTCATCTACATCAAATTCACTTATGATGTTACCATTATTAAGCCTTAAAAATATTAACTTGTAAAGAGCATAAAACATCTTTCTACGTGGAATTCTCACGATATATCTATGACTATGACGCAATAGGTTCACAAAGTTTATCTTTCGTAATAATTCGAGGTTTATTGATGGGAAAATAAAAGGAACTTGCATTTCAGAAAATACGATAAACTCAATCAATCGTATATAATCTCAATATCGTTCTCAATTCAGTAGGTTTATTCTATAATTTTTTCAATTTACCATCATATTATCCCACATTTTGGAAAATTCATGATATCAAATTCATTTATTTTAAGCTGACACCCTAAACGATTTTGTTAGTTAAATTATTGTTTAGCGCCCGGTGGTAAAATTAAAAGGCATCATAAAAGCATATCTCGTAAATCTTTAAGGATAAGAAATTAGCTGAGATCTCTCCACCTAGATAATCCCCTCGAGATATGTAATTTACAAGTTTTCAGAAAAATCTTCATCTAATTCTTACAGGAATTAACGCGCAAATCCACATATTTACACTCGTATAGTAATATTTACAGAAGAGAAACCTCAATTCCTTTATGATAGTAAGAGTTTTCGGAAAAGGAATCTTTCTAATGAAGAGTATCGGCGTGAAAAGGAGAGGCAAAAAGGGCGGCAGTGATCTGGTGAGCGGGAGTGGCCGGCAAAATGTGAGTGGGAGGGTTATCCTTAGGGTGGAAGTGGAACCAATTCGGGCGTGAATTCCCATGGGAATATAGAGGCAGTCTAGTCTATTTATGGATATAAGGCCCGTCTGGGACAGTCTCGTCTAGAGTCAGCGAATTCTCCCCTCTCGACAAAAGATCTTATCCTCTTTTCACCCTCCACACACTCAAACCCCTCCGCATCTCTCTGATTATTTCTAATATCGGTTCTTTCGTCGGCTATTTCCTCCAATCTCATATTTCTCGTCTCCAGTTTCGTCTGCCTTTGCCTGAGTTATTTCTGGCTCTTATCCCCACATTTATTGGGCCTTCAGAGGGACTCAAAGTGACTGCGATAAGATCCGTTATATGATTGACGTAAATCGGACGTTCCTCCCACGTCAAGTTTGATTGATATACGAAAGTAATTCTGTAAGTAATAACAGTGTTCAATCTAGCGAAAATATGCGGAGGTATTATTTATTGATGCGAGAAATTGCGCAATATAAGCTGTCTCCTGGTATTTGTCCAGTAGTAATCTCAATTGAAGCTGTCAGTTTATAAATCGAGAGATAATGAATGATTCGGTTTATTACCAATGGTAATAAGACGAATGATTCAGAGAAAAAAAGGAGAACTTTAAGGAAACATTTAAAATACAACGAAATCTCATATTTAGTCTCTTTTCGTCAGAGCATATTTCAGTATATCATGTGTCAAAATAATTTGGATGCATTGAGAAAAAATTTGACCTTACATTAGACTGCCACAACATATTAGTTCAGGGGTCCAAGTGGCCCGGATAGCCAAGTGGGCGAAGCTTTCGACTACGGTGTAAGCGGTCCCGGGTTCGATTCCCGGTGGGAGCCTGATCCGGAAAGAAAGTTTGATTCGGAAGTCAGATTAATGAAGTAAAATATTTTGGTGAATTCCATTAAGTGTCGAAATGCCGTTGATTGGATGGAACCGTAGTCAAAAGACTGATATTACCCTACTGATGCTTACGCGTGTCTGTCTTCAGTTATTACCATTGGAATTGACAAGGTCTGAAAATCGCCCGGATATTGTGCGAAATTAATTTTTCCTTTATCGTAACAAGTGTTTGCACCCTTTGCTTACTTAATTTTCCTTTGTAACAAATTCTTTGAGAGGTATTTAATATTTATTTTAAATTATGCTACTTAGCACTCAAACTGCCTAAGTTACTTGAAAATGGGATTTCATTTACAAGATGTATTTATGGATATTTAATTAACAATTAATTGTTTCGGTTGAGGATATTAGATTATGTTAGCATAAATTAAATTCGAAGATTAGTTTAGAATCTTAATGTTTATACGAACATATCTTAATTTTCATACTCTTCGAGTTGACATTCACAAAATCATTCATACTTGAGATTATAGTTTCAGTATCGGCATCTATCGCGAACACGAGATTTATATTAATCTGATATATTTTTTCATCTGTAAACTTTATATACTTATGAAGTAAAAGCTTAATGGAGTAGATTTATAGGAGCTTAATTTATCGTAGAAACACTACATCAAATTTTTCGGAATATAAAGTCTCGATAAGGTTTATTAACTATTAACAGATTCTATTTGTTGATACAATGAGATATCATCATTTTACTTAATGAGTTGATGATATAGGTGGACTGGCAGTAATCGATGATAAATACAAGCATGGCTACTCCGGAAGCAATTGTGGTATAAACGGATTTTCAATCCGGGGTATATATTTCATACGTTCGCATCCCAACCTCTTATTTCCTCCTCAATTATCCCCTTCCACCGCCTCATCCTTCCAATCTCATCATGTAACCACATCCACTCCACCCTTTGCGTCTCTCAGACCTCATTGCGTCCTTCCAAAGGCTTTGAGTCAACTCCAATCCCATTAATAACCCTCTATCGCCCGCCCTCCCCTCGATCCGTTCCATACCCTCCCTCGTACCACCACACTCTACCAGATCCATCTCCCGATCCACTGACCTCTACCATTTCCCGAGTCGATAACGCAAGCAATAGGGTCACAAACCACAGAAACTCCTACCATGGTCACTTGACTCTCCTCTAAGCCTGAAATGGCAACAAACCGGGAGAAATGGGAATGCTTCATCCGTCCATAATTAGTCGCCTACCAAGCAGCCCTCGAAAATTTTCCAATGCTGGTGCAGTATCATTATCATCTGAACCATTAATCCCATAATCCAGAAGCTTTTATATAAAAAGAATATTTTTGGGCTTGCAAAATCATCAATATAGCAATAATTTATTTAAAAAACAGTTTTAATAATTCTAAAACTAATAAATAGCTGTTAAAAATGTCAACATATTGAACAATATTGAAATTAGTCGTGATTAAATATATCAATTAATTCTACGTACAGCTTTGATCGTGGTTTTGGTAAAATCTTATATTATTTAATTTAATTTGTTTCCCTATATCCTCAAAAACATCCCTCTACAATACAGTTAAAGTGAAGGCTGTAGCAATGAGCAAGCACATGCACTAATGATCTAGACAGGATATACTATAGGAGCGAACTCGGGAACTTGTAGGTAGGTTGGTACGATTACTATTCCGCAGCGACGTGCCATTATTTATCGTAACGCGACAATTGCTGCCGAATATCATCGGAATACACTATTTTCACTAAACATATTTCCCGTTTCTTACATTTGCACTGATTATAAATTTCACATATGCTTCTCTAAAGTATCTTTTTTTCATATAAACTGTGTGTTATTTAAGCTAATGTTCTTGTTCTTGCGCTAAATAAATAAAACATCACGCTAAAGTATGGATGGATCAAAGCGCTTAACGAAAGTAAATCTTATTTAAGGAGATTGTCTCTAGATTAATATCGGGATCCCTTTCCTCGACTAATTTTTCCCCGACTTTTATTCCGTGTTTGTAAGTCTTCTGTTTTGACTGTTAAGGTTTCCTTCAAAATTCAGTCGACATTTTAAAAGAAGATCGGAAATTCGCTCAATAATGCGGAGCGGAAGTAGGAAAGAGGGAAATTTTCGCTGTGGGGAAGCAAAGAGAAAAATAAATGCGGAAGCGAGATAAACGGGGGAGGGGAAAGAGTCGATGTGATCAAATTACTCAAGAAAAAATTGCTTTATAGAAAATGTATTAATATCCCTTTTTCTGGTTCGCCGAAAAATTATTATTGGACATTAAATATATAATTAATATTTTCCAAGATAATTTAAAGGTTTGTAAACATGTATTATCTTAATTCACATTGTCTCGGTGTAAAACGAAAAAAATCGGAAGAATAAAAAATAAAAAATGCATTTATTGCCTCCATAAATATTTCGGCTTCTTTCAAGTTGGTTTTGGATCCAGGTATCTAGTTTTTGCTTCATTTGGATCTAACTACTTGGATGAATCATTTCAGCCATTCACTCGAAAACTAGGGTTGCCGCTGACTTTACTCGCATTCCGATTCGATATTTTCTTTCTAAACTATTCCAACATTATTTCGAGTTGTAAACATTTCTTAAGCAATTACTATGAAAAAATCGTCATTACTCGGGAAATTGTTTGTTGTGGAGGAAACGGTTGAGAGATCACTATCTGCTCCAAGATAATTTAAGGTTTTTATAAATTAGTTATAGTTAGTTAATAATAGTTAATTAACTCGCAAAAAATGAATGGAAATAAAATTTTTCACCTCCGTAATCACAGCGGTATTTGATCACATTATTTACCCATTTCCATCACACGTTTGTTCATGGGCGACGATGCACGCTCCCGATAAATTCGAAGCGACTGCCCATCATAAATCGATGCTTCGCATGCACTTCGGGGAGTTTAAAACGCAGTTTTGGTGTACGTCCGTAGGGAATGCATATTCATTGCGGGTAGCCTACGGACAAGGCTGACCATCCACTACCTCTCTCCCTCAAAGGGGAAACCACCGAACATATGTGGGAGCAGAAGGGCGTCTCCCCTCTCCATTCTATATCTCTTCTCTTCCCTAGGCTCTTCCCCTCCTCTCATCCTTTCACACCTAAGGGTCTCTCCGACCTACGGCGTCAGAGGTCGTGAGTCAAGCGGGAGGTGGCAGATCGTGTTCCCGGCTTCCGTGACCAGCGTGGGGGAGGTTAAAATAGGGAGATTGCCCGGAGAGAGAGAGGGGATGGCAAACGGCAGAGATAAACGGCATAGAATGAGGGTTAACACAAGAGAAGGGTAGCGAAGCAAGTTGAAGGAAGAGTGAGAGATGGAGGAATGAAAGATGAGGGATAAGGGATACCACCTAGAGGAAGGAAGATGTATAAAAATGCACTGATACTGCCTTTCTTAATAAACACTGGTGATTATTTTTATTTAGGGATTAATTTTGCTCCAATCTTTTCCACCTATCTTTCGTAAGACAAAGATTCTTCATCAACCAGGTAATGCTACTCCTTCCTAGAATGGGCTAAATGATCAAAGAAATGAATCCAAAAGTTTGGGGTTGAGTTCCAATCATGGAAGGATTTATTAAAATTTAATTAATTCGAAGTTTTGCGAAGAAATTCATGAGAGAATATCTGGTATAGGTAATTAGGCAGTTAATTCGCCTTCAAGATATCATGAAGAGGGGGTGAAAAAAGTTAATTTTGTGATTTGAGGACTTTGAATAAACACTGAGGGGGAAACATGGGTTTTAAGTCAGTTTGATACAAAATGGGTTCCCCGAATCGATAAATGCAGTTGAATCTTACTAAAGTATCACTTTCCTCTCTCGTGGAATCTTAAATTAAGGGAATGGATAAATAAAGTGCGCTATGGGGCTCAATAATAGTCGATTTGACTAAATTAACGAAAACTGTCTCTTTAAAGGATCAAATGTTGTCATCTTATAATAATTTAGCCAAACATGAACTGAATTTAAGTTAAGGAGAATTAAATAAGGAATTTAATGTTTTACATTGAGACAATTGATAAATATACATTCCGTCTTAAATTATGAATGTCGTTCAAATAAACAGCTCAATTTAAGTTTAGTGGGTAGCTAATCGTGATCGAGAACTAAATTTAGTTTATATTTTTATATTCTTTGAAAATAAGTATCATTGGACTTTTAAGGTGATATTATTTCCCATCATATCGCTCTATAGCGTATTTCCCGTCTGAAATGTCCCTTAGTCTGACATCAAACCTTATTAAATCCCTGTCGACCGTTACTCCTTTCCTTAGTTTTTATGAACCTCTAATTAGGATGTTTAGTGGAAGTAATAGGTGAGAAATTGGAAGAGGACACCATGCAAAGAGGGAATCACAATGAAAGATGTAAGGGGAGCGGAGATTACGGAAATAAAAAGAGAAAGAGATTTAAATGGATATACGAAACACCTCTAGTTGCGGGCGTAAGGATAGTGAGCATGTGAAAGAAGCATAGGAAAGAAAAATTTAGTGGAACGGGGCTGGACTTGAAGGGCCTACCATATGTTTCCCTGATAAATACATTCATTGCCCATCCCAGTTTCAACCCTTTCAAGATACTCCTTGCTTGCCTTGGCTTCCGATCTAGAGAAAGTGGGATCGAATCTCAGGCTGTGTAAGGAGGGAGTGACTCATTCATGGCTAGGAGAGTATACTGGAAATTATGCTCGGAGCATATCCTACGAAGTGGAAATCCTCTCCCGGACGTAAAAGATTCTATTTACACTTCCAAGAAGTCCCTTAATATTCTACGCTTTTATCATTCCTGGATTTTTACACCTTTTCGATACCGTTAAGTTGTTTTATTTATCTTATGTATTTTATTGTTTTATATAATTTAAATAAAAGGGAATTAGAAAAAAAGAGTTAAAAAATTGAAAGAAAATAGTAAGTTTTTCCATTTATTTTCTTAAAACTTCTACTTTTCATGCGTACACAATATGCGTGCATATGTTTCATGCATACATCGATGTTTCCTTAGGAGAGAAATAAAAATTTATATCCGCAAAGGGATGATGTAATGTTGAAAAAAATCCCAAACTAGGATACGCTAATGTAAATGAGAGAATCATCGCCCTATGGAATTGAAAGCGCGACCAACTAATCACTCCCTCAGGGATTCACCATATTCACAAAATTTGCATATCTCAGGTTTCATTTTCAGTGATTTGTTAGTATATTGTTGGAATAACGCCTTATAAATTTGTATCCAGCAACTTCCCTTTTACTGTGTGACGTATGTATAAACATGCATGCGTAAGTCTTAAGCATAAGTGCATTTTTTTTATCTGTTGCTGTAGCAGATCGCCCATGGAAAAAATGAATCTTTGTAACGACTAGTTTTATGATCTACTTCTCTGATTTTTCTTCCTCTTAACGATCGAAGTATTTTAGATTTAGATAAAAGGAACAATCCGAAGTGGTTAACCGGTGCAGACTCTCATTTCTTCGAACTGCTCTTGTTTGGATCAAGGAAATGTTAATGAACCCTGGGACAGAACGGTGCAGAAACATACGGTTTAAGATACCGAACCCCCATAAATTTCTCCTGAATTAACAGGAAACGGCAGGCCCGCAATTACTTCCGATATTATAATTGTTTAACGGTAAACCTCCGGAGTCATTTTATATTCAGCGGGTAATTCCTTCCAGCCTTCCAAAGCGAATTTACGTTCACCGCGTGATTAATTGGGCTCTCTTTCTCCGAGGAATCTCGAAATCGCCGCGAAATGCGGTTCCCGTCAACGTCTTCCCTCGAAACGTTTTGCTCGATTCGTAGAATTTAATTGTGTCTGGGATAAGTGGCTGAGATACTTTAAAAGAGGTTTCTCGGAAACGTGTCGCTCGTACTTAATGGTTTGCAAGAGAAGGGCGGTGGAGAGGGAAGTCGCGAAGGGAGAGATGGAGGGTTGATACGCCGAGGGGGTGAATTTTGGCCAGACGATGGTCCGAGGATGGCACCGTATATGTGGCATAAAAAACGGTCTGTAAGAGAGGGAGTGGGCAGGTTGCGGTGGGATAGGAAAGGGAGGCGGAGGCAGGCGGTGGAATCCCGTCGCCTGGGCTAACCTAGGACCGAAGCCCCACATATACACACACATACACATCTGACCGCCCCCTCCCGCCTCATCCCCCGACCCACACCAACTCACGTAACCGCATGCTTCCCTCCCACAGGGAGCCAGAGTATAGCGGCGTCTAGATCTGCGAGAGCTGCATCGTCGGCCCTTGCTCTTGGAGTCATTTCGAAATGGATATTAGCGCGTCCGCCGGGGAAAAAAAATCATCCGGATGTTTTTCATCCTTTCCCTAGTAAAAGGGTTACCGATTCATCCCAACGGTTTCTTATCCTTCTTTATTCCTTGTCGACCATACGGGAATGACCGATCTCCCGAAATGCACAAAGTGGCGTCGGCCTTCCGGCGGATGCTGCAGTAGAGGAGCAGAGGGGATGAAAGATGGTGGGGGTGGAAGAGAGAGAAAACGTGAGTGAGGGCGTGGCGCCCCACTTCCACAGTGTTAGGGTCTAGTGAGGTGCCATCGATTGCTACCCATCTGTGGATATGGGCCAGCATGGCAACAGACCTCCCCCAATACCCACATCCTGCGTCTCTTTCACGGAAGGGTGGTTTAATTCGAAAATTCTCTATGATTTGCCACAGATCTGCATTCTGTCTTTAAGGAGGGATTTGATGGAGAGAATGAATCAGAGGAATGCAAGATTGCGGAATCGTTACAATACTGGACCTGAAGAAGGGGTTTGAGTGTGTCTTTGTCCCTACGGGTGAAGAACTCTAAGTGTTGACAACTTCAGGCAAAGAAAATACTCGAAGTAGAATGAGTGTCTCTTGGCTCGATGGAAATGAAATACATTGCATGGTATCTGACGTTCAGTAGTGGATTGGCCAGCTGGAACGCAGGGAGATGTCTCTGGCCATGACTCAAAGCCGCCAATTTTCCTGATTTGCGCCGTTTTTATTATATATATACACATTAAAGAGTAGAGGAAAGGAAATAAAGTAGTTAAAATGTATATTTTAGGATTTATTTTTAGAATAACATCAGATGGCATCTTCCTGTGTCGAAAAAAGTCTTTCTCATGTCTCCTTCTTTCGGACCATTAACTTTTCCTTCTAATTGATTGTTTGGATATTTAAAGATTTCATATATATCAACCAAAAATCTCTACAGAATGCACTCCAAATGATCTATCGGATATCCACGTTGAGAGCACTTTCGCATTTGATAAAATCGGACCCGGGTTCGATTTCATTCCACCCAAAATACTCATTGACTAAGATTTCAATCGGTGCATTAAATGATCATTCGATTGGCTATCCTATTAATAACCGCCGATATTTAAAAATATTAAATTTTCAATTGATGGTGTGATTTTGGCTTCCAACCCACCCCTGCTGATTATTGACTTTTAGTGATTGAAACTGAGCCTTAAACCTGCGGCACCTATTGACCATCTTTTTTTACAGATCAATTGGCAAAACTACCATTAATTCGTCTTGATTTAAAAAATTCGCAGTGTTCACCAGATTACGTCTCTTCTAAAATATAAACACTGATTGAAAGTTCAGCTGCTTGCCGTATTCCAAAGAGGAAGAGAATCCGTGCCCAAAGCGGAATATCTTTGTAGATGTTTGTCTTTGTCGTTTTACTCTCCTCGTTTATTTTGCATCTGTGTAAAGGTTTTAGTGAATGGGCGAGATTTTATGATGTTACTGGTAAAAAGTTTGACATCTTCGCATAATTATACTTAAAATATTTTTCTTCGGCTTCTTCCACCTCTTTAAATAAAAATGAGAATCAAAATGTGCAATTTTGCTCTATGGTCAACCTTCATTTAATATTTGCGTTGGTTCTTGACTTTCCCGAGTTTTATCTCTGTGAGACTTGAATCTCACTGGCCACACATCCATGTTGAGACATGAATACAGTAATAGCTCCTTAGAAACTTTTAGTTCGTCTATTATCCATAGTTCCTTTTTCAGTGTTGGCCCGAAGTTAGGAATGGACCTTAAATACCATATGATTACATCTCATATGATCAAAAGGCATGGCATAATTCCATGTCGGGTAGTTTTCGTTTTAGATTGAAAATGTCACTTTGCACACCTGCGGTTTTTTTAATAAAGGTGCGGAAAAAAATAGTTATTTGGCCAAAAGGCTTCAATAATTTGGAGAAATTATTTACAGCATAGCTTCTGTTGTCAAAGTTGATGGTGCATACGCTTTACCATGTAAATTTATTATTAAATTCCGCGATCGTGCAATCATGGAGGAGAGTATGAGTCTTTCTGCGGAAATGCAAAATTTGCGCGCATCTCGATCGGAGGCATTTTAGTTCGAACGCCGGTAATATGAGGGTCAACGAACTTTGAAAAAAGTAAATTATTGAATCGACTTTGAGGAAAGAATGGAATGGGAGGAATCTCTTGAGAAACTCTGCGTAAGATGGCTTTGAGAGCAGTGAGTGAAGAGGGAGTGGAGGGAGGTGGAATTTGGAAGAGCGGGACGCGGCAGTGATGCGTGCAGGAGGGGACGAAGCAAGTCGATGAATGAAAGCTCGAGATTGGGAGAGGACTGAGAAGGAATTGTCTCATCAACGAATCGATTGGCCTGAAAAATGAGTGGGCGTGAGGGTGTAAACGGTGGCCTGGAGTGGAGTCCGAGGGAAGAGAACAGAGTTGGAGCAAAAAACACAGGTGGAACAGATGTTAGTCGGGCAATGAAAACAGTGACTTCCATCCGCCCAGGGGCGACTGGAAAGTATATGTTAACTTGTGGGTCGAGCGATTATGAGACTGGCGGAATTACTCCATGGAATAGGCCAGTTTTTACAGTTACGCGAGAGAGGTAATTGACCCATGCGGAAAGAAGCGAGAGGATGGGCTCGGATGTTAGAAATATTTATGTTTACTCATTTACAAATATTTGCTCAGTTTTACTGAAAAGGAGCTCATGCCTTTTAAAATGTATATTCAGATAGAATTCAGCCGATTTTATTTTTACACATTCCGTTGCTCTTTCGGCATATTTTCAGGCTATGCTCCTCTGGAATTGTTACATTTCTTGGAATGGCATGTTTCCGAGATACCTGATGCTTCAAGACTTTATATAACTAAGATAATATGAAATGAGAATACACGTATGAATTTTGAAAATCGTAGCATTTTCATCAGTCTCATGGTCACATACAATCAATCGCCGACATAAGACCACATTCGGTTCCAACAGGCAGGTTCCGTAAGTCGAATCTGACGAAGTCGGAATTTCATAACATTTTGGTAAATTTCGATATAAATACTTTCTACATACGCCATCCTTTTAAAAAATGGGATTAATCAATTTTTGCATCAATCAATAAAATCAATATTCAATCAATAAAAATTAAATTTTTAATAACTTTCAGTCACTTTCAGTTGTTAAATATTAAATGCATACGCTCTGTAAGTAATATGATTAAAGAATACAAAATCCGAAGGAATAAAGGACAGGTCTAATCTTCGATGCCTTTATCAAGCCTTAGTAATTGATACTATCATTTTCATATGATTTTTGTCAAAATTGTATTGAACTTTCTACGGCAGGATGTTTTTCAATTAAAAGTATGAAAACAGCATAATTTGTAAAGTATCAAATTTTGTACTAGTGATAGAAATTCTTTTATTTTAAGACAATCATTTTCGATTAACCACAAAAGAAGCCGCTGCATAACTTATAAACGGTAGGTAGCCTCTCTATGCTGACTAGACAAACAGTCCCTATAATTGTTAAACTATAACTATTGCTTGTATTATACTCTCTATTGAAGACAAATAATACTGATTTAGTTAACATCAATAAAAATTAAGAATGAATTGATTAAAATTGACTTGGAAAGGAGCTCCCATGATAATTTACTTGTATGAAATACATCTCCCCGGGAATACATTGAACTTGGATAGATTATTACATTAATGGCACTCGATACCTGTCAACAAACACCTTCTTTATCATTAAAATGAGATATCTTCCGAAAGAAAATCAGGTATTTTAAATTAACGCTAGTAGAATATTTTTATTGGTAACCATTTAGTTTTAAGTTTCAGCAGTAGCATTATAGAACGCGATATTCTCCAAATTTGGTCGTATTGCAGTGCTTTTAATTAATAGTTTTTTATTGACGATATCTGATAAAAAAATGCAAGTTCGACTAATTACATTAAACGGATATATTTAAATAGTTATGTTATATAACCTGTATAGAAGAATTTATGAAAAAGTTAACGATTCGAGTAAACAAAACGAACGGATTCATTTTCATTATTTAGATAAAGTAGTAGTAGTAGTGATTTTAAAAGTTCTTCGGCACCTAAGGTCATTTCGCACGTTAGCCTCCACCGGGATTCGAGCCCGGAATTGCTTTCATCGAAGTCAAACGCGTTACCCACATGGCTATCCGAATGCCCTATTAGGAAAAGTCATTAGCATTTAGATTCAACATTTTTAATAATGAAATTGATATTTTCATAAGCATCTTCAAAGAGCGCAACAGAAAGAGCAGTAAAGGTGATATTAATGGATTTCAATTCGTTCAATGAGGCTTTCAGTAAATATAATAAAGAAGTTGATTTAATCCTTATATTTCTTTAAAGATAAAGAATAAAAGCGAAGCTTCTTGCAACTAAGTTTTATACGCTAAATGATTTCAGAAGTAATATTTCAAAACTAAGAGAGAAACGTGCTTCTTAGTGCAAACGCTCTGGAAAGAAATTTATCAGTTCTTAACATAAATATAATTTTCATTGTTTGGAGGGTTTATCGAGCAGAGAGAATTTAATAATCTTTGAAATTGAGGAAAAGAAGTTTACAGCTTCTCAAAAGTAATACTCTAATTAACTAACGTAATGGATTTCACTATTTCTGCAATTAAAAGCTGAAATATAATTCAATAGAAATGTTATGAACACTGTATTATTTCTTGAAAAGATAAAATATTTTCAGTCACCGATCCAAGTGTATTTAATACAAAAGCCTCAAACCCTTTGGAGATACTAAGAATATTTTATGTTCTATCGTTCACATTTAGCGTATCTGTTCCGATATACCTAGGAAATGAGTAAGTCAACGTATTTTTTCCCCCGCTACGTAATATTATGCGTTACATTTTTCATCATTGTGCATTAAATGGAATGAATCTATATGAAAAGGGCAAGATAACCGTAAAAATGCTTTTACTTATTTCAATAGGGCATTTTTGCATTGGCAGTGTTTCTAAATAATTACTAAATGTATCGTTTCAGTCACTTGATTAAAATTCAGACTAGATAACCATGTATCTGAATGTCCTGTTTTCCTCATCATTAAATTAAACCAAGAAAACATTTAAATTTTCCCTTAAATAACATGGGTACCCTCGAAGAAAGGTGTGAAAACGTCTGATGCCTTAAATGATATCCATTACTAACATATCGTTTGCGTAGTTGTCATTCGAAGCTAGAGGAATGAAGTTCATCTAAGCTGTAGGAGATTAAGTCGGGAAAATGAGCGAAATGTTCTCCTAAAAATCTGAACTGGATGGAGCTACTTATTCAAGTTTCCGCTTCTGTCGCCACATCCTCTTCCCTCAGCTCTTAACCCGTTCATCCTCTTAACCTGCCTTGGATATTTACCTCCATGGGGCCACTCATCCGCCGATCTCTCCACAAGTTCAAGTACACTCGCGGCGCTACCTCTCATGGAATACAGAAAGCGGGCAGGAGATCACTTTGTTCAATTACATTTCAGCGGGGAAGTTAATCAGCCCATGGTGAGGCGATTTTAATTAGGGATTGATGGTGGTTCCTCCCGCGAGAATCCAGGATTTTAATCAAATAACCTTCTATTTCTCGTCTCCTTTTCCTTCGGTTTATTTCGCTTCCAAGTTTGAATTCGGGGTGACCAGAGGTAGAGTGGTTATCAAATAAAGGTTGCGAAATTCAAAACTGCGTAATTTGGTTCGAAAATCGGGGAGTAAAATTAAAGAATGTTCCTCAGGGACGTCGGATGATCTAATTTTATAAACACCCAAAGGTTCTCTTAGATTCACGACAGAGGTTTGAATCGGGAATTATGAACACTGAAGGCTCGAAAAGACTTTAATATATAACAGATGCTCTTGTTTTACACAGTTCGCTTTAAAAATAATTTAATTTCGAGAGATCCTATACGTCGGTTTAAAAATGTATATAGTTAGATATAATGATGAGATTTTTTAAACTTTAATTGATCTGAAATTTTTTTTATGATTTGGATACTTAATGATCAGGATTCAAAATTTGATATTTGAATTAAATATGTTATAATATTTCTTACGTATTAATATTGTACAATTTTTTTATGCAATGTTTAACATCTATTGCATGATTTTAGTATATTATTAGTATATTTTTATGTATTTTACGTACCTCTTAACCTTGCTATGTTCATTTAAATTCGTAAAATTTTGATAGATTGCTTCGTTGACTACAAAAAATATTTTCTTCGTTGAACGTGGAAAGCAAGAGCGAAAATAAACAGTAATGATTGATTAGCAAGATACACTAACAAACGGTATTTTTACCCTTCAGAATGAGTAGATAGAGGAAACCTAAACACGAACACATTACCGAGAATGGATTGAGTAAGGAGACACCATTAGAGAATAAACCGCCACCCATTTAAGAAAGGAAGAAAAAATTTGAGTTGAAATGTAGTAAAGTTGCGTGGTGCCCTAGGAACGGAGTAATGTTTTTGTGATAGCGAGAGCAGATATAAGGAAGGGACATAATTCAGTGTAGATGCTGCCGTCCGATTAACAGTGGCTCTTTAGGACTGAAGTGGATATAGCAGGTTAGCTAGGAAGAGCTGCAAAGAAGGATGTGATAAAGAGGGGAATGAAGATTTAAGAGTGGTACTAACGGAGAGAATGGGACAGAAAGTTCCAGGAGAGTTGGTTTTGGTGGTGGAGTGGTTTCCACTTCTTTCCAACCAGCGCACAAACAGCGGGAACCCGCGACAACAGGTGAAGCGGAAGGGAAATTGATTGCCAGCGGTGCGACTCTTAGACGAGGGATTGAAAGGAAGGTGCATATCGGTGGCTTAAAGAGAGATTGCTCCTTAAAGAGATATCGGCCTTTACCTTAAAGTTGACATATTCAGGTGCGGCCTGCGTTTGACTTTCTTCTCTCTCAATCTCATTTTGCCGTACTTCGAAACGCTTTTACGGAAATCGATTACCGCAATGTGAGATATTCTCCTCATGCTAAAACACAGCCACAAAGGTGGATATTTACGACGGAATGTTAAAGATTGGTGCAATTTAAATAACTGTCATATGTTCCATGGAAAGAGGTTGTTTTTTTCATTAGAGGTTCTCTGTTGATTACTGAGTTGCAGGAAATATGTTTTTAAGCTTTTTTAAACAGAAGTCATCACGATAAAGGGGAATCACTCATCCAGATGTTTATTTTTTCTGTTAAAGCGGCGTTATCTATAATTGGCTTATGTCGATGTAACGATAAATTTAACGAGTTGATCATTATGAGCCAAATAGCTTTGTGTTTATAATGGATAATGGATTTGAATGAATGCGACTGAATTGGAGGGTGATGTTGGATGAGTCTAAAAGGGCATTCTTCATGTGTGACAGTTTTAAAGAGAAAATTTTAAAGGTGATAATTTCATGCATGGTCAGAAGGCAAAGGTGTAACAGCAGTTCGTGTAAAAATATAAGGCGGATGCAAGAATCAAACAAATGTAATAAGAGCAAAATACGAACTGCTGTACTGCGTGGCTTTGTATATCCTATAATTATAAATTAATTAATATCGACAAAATATCGTCATCTTAAGACATTTCATAATTTGACTGCAATAAAGATCTTTTTACGCTGAGATTCACAATGATCTATCAGCTCTTTAGTGTCTATGACCTCAAAACTAGGATTAATTTAAACTTAATTGGCTCAGATCGAATTTGCTTTGAATTCGAAAACAAGCATTTTGCGACATAAAGGTACATACATAACGTGAGCCACAACATTTAAATATTTTGTAACCACAACGAGTTGCGAAAACTCGAAAAGAAATTCGGAAGGACCTTGCGTGAATTCGTAAGAATTATCTAAATAAGCGATCGTTTTCGTGTTTATACCCAGTGTAACATATCTCCCGCTCAAAGCAAGTGCACGAGTGAGATTAATGCTAATTAACAACGGCGGTAATAAATGAAAAAAACCCATTTTCACGATTTCCTAGGTGCCGTGCTTCGGGAACTTTTACGAAGAATGGAAACCGCGAGGAGAGGTACATCACTCCTTGGGTGTGCGAGGGGAAGGGGCGGACTGCTGGAGCGGACTCAGCTGACTGCGCATGGAGCCAAGTGTCGTTGGCGCTTTAATGACGGAAGGTCACCACTGGGTGTGTGACGTCAGAGTACTGTCGCCCAGAGAGATGGGTGAGTAGAGTGGGACCAAGGGTTGATAAAGGGGGCGGGGGAGGAGGGGGTAATGCAGGCAAGTATTGGTGAAAAGAGCTGAGTGGATAGCGAAGAAAGAGGACAGGTGGACATGGAGTTTTTTAGAGAGGAAGCAAGACCGACTTCGGGGCAATTGAGGCAACCGCCTCAGAGAGCGGCAATCGACGAGGACTCTCGCGTATCGAAAAGTTGCACCTCTCAAATTGTTGGTGTGCAAGTGCAAGTCGTTGACCAAAGATGTGGTACATGGTGCCACAAGAGAGCTTGTTTTACATATCCAAAGGTGTTGATTAAATAGTATTTTAGATATGCTTCAATAGCGTCACTCTTCACACGATTGGTTGCAAATTAAGTCGCGTTAGCTCAATATATATGAAATAAGTACAGGAAAAACTGCTGTAAAGTAAGTCGAAAAAGTGACAATTTTGTATCAAATAAAAAATTACGATACACAGTATTAGCCGAAAATCATTAGCATCGCCGAGGTACCGACTTCGAATCCCTCTTGAAGTTTGTTTGCCTCTTAGCGTTTGCGATCGTCAGGGATCATTATAATCGGTGTTATCGGGAGAAATTGTTTCCCTGGAAATAATTGCTATTACGACTATATTCTTAACAAATTAAAATTTTAGTCGAATTAGAAAAAGTCATCCATTAAGACAATGGCAACGTCCCTAAAACCTGATGTTTCCCATAATATATTTTTCCAGTAGTTTTCACTTTCTATGGAAGCCAAATGATAAAAATGTTCCTTCATTTGGAGTTTCTGATTATTGCCATACTATGAATCAAAAAATAAACGGTGACAACTAAAAAGGAGAATGTTTCACGATGTTCTAGCTTCTAAGATTCGTGAACTATTACAACTCCTTCGCAAATAAAAACTTCCATTGTTTCCAATACCTTATCATTATTATCTGGTTTTGGTAAACATTTAACACATCTTTATCTCACCATGAACTAATGTTTACACATAAAACTTTTAAACAGTTCTCTATTCCAATCTCAGCCGATGACTTCGACGGTATTTTTATCCTCTCTCGTTCTCCATCCTTTTCAAAGCCCAGACACAGTAGCTTATGCAAATGTGCACACTCAGACAATCCGTTGAACTGAGATATCTGAGGGCGCCAACGATTTCGCAATGAAAGTCACGTCTATGAGTGGACCTGTCCCCGCACAATTCCTTTCGTTTCTTCGCGGATTCGCCCTCAATCTTTACACCAAAACAAGATTTTCTTTCAAGAAAAGATAAAAAGTGTTTAATCGTTCAGATTCAGATCTCAATTTCAAAACTTTAAAATAGTCTTTTTTGGTGGTAAGAAGCAAATCTTTGGAGAGGTTACTTTTTGTTTCTTTTGTCGTATTATAGTCATATTATAAGGATATGAAATCTATGTAATATATATTAGATATTTTTGGGAAACATGAGTGACATTTTATATCAATTACATTTATAGTGCAAAAATATGAAGCATTCACCGTTGTATACAATATTTTTGGTGGCTATGGTCATGATATTGTAGAATAAAGTTGTCATTCGTTAAGAATATAATCGATGGCGTTCCAATGCTATTATTACAGCAGAGAAAGGGTCAGAAAACAGTTTAGGAAAATATTTATAATCTGTCGAGTCAAAAATTATACTTGTATGAGTTACGTTTACGCACGTCAGCCTTCCCGTTGAATCTTCATTTCCATCCGTCAGAATAATTTCGCCATCCATCATTATTGCAGTTAAATATGAGTTTTCTAAAAATAATTTCCATTTCCATAAATTCCTGAGATTTCCTCTCAAAGCTGTGATGGAAATTACTTAAAATATAATCAATAACGCTAAGAAAGTGTGTAATTTTAAAGCGGAAATAATGGGAAAGGATTTTGTATGAATTCCCGTCGTTATTTTATTAAATCGGGTGGTTCTACTAATCATCATGTATAGAAAGACATTAAGAAGCGGATTTTCGACAGAGGAATCACGAAAACTTTATTCTGACATTATTTGATTATATTTCAGATCCACGCTTTTCGGAATACTCACCCACTGAATATACTACCCACCTTAATTCGATCTGAAATCGGAATCAGAGTTGTTAGTTCGTTTATTTCCCCTCCCAAAATCATCAGCCGCCCTCCTGTATCTTTCCTCACAGCTTTCTATCCTGTTTTCTTATTCTTCAGTCAATTTCATACCTTTCACAGGTCTCTCTCTTTCTTCAGCTTTTCGACAGCACCGTAACGACCACCCCAACCTACACCTCCGTTTTACTTTCCCCTTCCAGCGCTCTCTCCCTGTCCACTCTCACCCTTTCCTATACGCTCGCTGCCACGCGCCTTCTGCTAGCTTCGTGGATACGCTGCCATCAAACCAATTTGGGGAAAAGAGACCGGTTTTGCGCACTAAAGCAGTGATGCAAATAAGTGTCTACATCTGAATAGCGAAAAGCCTGAGGCGAAAGAAATTTGGCGGATATACATCGCTTCGGGTTCATTCAAAAACCCCGTTTCCCAAAAACCGGCAATAAAAATTAATTTCCCGACTAAATTGTTTCCTCGAGCGTGATAGGAAATTTGGCAAATCGGGTCACGTCAAGTCGATAACTTGGTAAGTCTTAAGAGAAGTCAATTTGTAACAGTACCTATAACCTGAAATTCCTTGGATAAATTTTGAGTGCCTTACGCAAAATGCAATGGCCTCGGCGACGGCAAGAGGAATTAATACTGTTTTCTTAGAGGAAATTGGAGAAATTCGATGTTCACAGTGAAAGTTTCTGAACGTCCACTTTGCAAAAAATTGGAGAATGATTTAATTATATTTTGCACTGTTGTGCAATTTCTTCTAGAAAAAATAATATTAATTTCTTAACGGTAGCTAATGAAGAAAAATAAAAGGTGATTACAAAATAATTAGGTTAATGATAATCGCAGAATGTATAACATATATAGGAACAGTTGACATAAATAAGGCAGGCTATAACTGAATAGGCAATTTTGGTATGCATACAGGGATAACTAAATTAGCTAATTGTTAAATCACCTAATCACTTACTAACATAAGAATTTTTCATCCCTCGTTTTTGAAGAATGAAAAATACGCCTTTCTCTCTTTGTAGGATATTTTTCTGCAAAAGGTTTTTTCTCTAATTTTACTCACGAGTCATATGGAAACCTGAACTATGAAATAGGACAATATTTGTGTCAGAATCACGATCCTTCAAATTTTGCGAACATCAATGTCCATCATGGTAGTTGAGAGGAAAACCGAGCATCAGTAATTGAATTTAAGTTCCAATTGTATGATTTTAAACAGGGATTCACGCATTTATAAATCCAATTGATTTAAAATTAAATTTTTGATGTTGGTCACATTATAGACATTTTCACCGTCGAAATAATTTCTTTTGTACCTGCAGAATTGACGCAAATTACTTAAGTTAATAGTAAATTACGAGGCTTTCTTAAGTAACTAGTACTTTCGATTCTTACAGTACGAAGAAACTGTACTCAGCAGATTCATTATTATTGGAATCTTTCCACCTAAAAACTTTGCGCCATAATTTGGGAATTATTAAATGCTCTTACAAACTTTACCATTGCCAGAGAATGAATTTTTGAGTAGGTGAAAGTTAGCGGGTCTTCCATTAGCAACTGTGATGAACTCACGTCAGCAGGTTAGAATTCATTTTTATTCCTTTGAACGCAAAAGAAACGAAAGGAAATGCAAGCATCTTTTCCAAAATGTGCTGAGATGTACGTATTAGGATACTCGAGATTGTGATTCATAAATGATAAATCTCATTCGAGTACGGATACGTAACCGGAGGCATACTTAATGCAAATCTTCATGAAAAGCATAGAAATTTTAAGTGATTTTTGGTTTGATATCTGGAAATTTGGCGATTTAATGCTTAATTATTTGGGATGTAGCTACCATTGAAATTCACCAACTACTGATAAATTTTAATTAGGTTTTTTCTATCTTTGTTAATATTGATTATGGAAATTAAAAATCAGAAAATGAGGGGTTTAAAGGAAATTTATGATCCAATTAGGGGAATAGTTATTAATGAAGTGAAATTTTAAAAATCTGTGAATATTTTGATAAATGAGATTGCTGTTTAATAAGGAGTAGTTAAAAATTTTAATTTTTTACATTTTGAACTGGAAGTTCTTTGCGTTCCTGATGAAATGGGTGAAAATTTAAAATGGAAAAGGAAATGCAAAATACTCCGCTTCGGAGGATGATTTCCAATGCGTGCTTCCCCGCAAAACCTCAAACCACATCCATTAACAATGATCCGACCCAACTAAAAATTCCCAACCGCTGAGGTAAAGTGACTCACTCGAAATTAGGAATTAGCGTATATGGTATTTGCGATATGGGCGGGTGAGGTGCTTCATCGTTTAGATTGCGTCTGCTGCGAAAGGAAGAAAAGTGGTTAGGGGATTGTGGGAGTGCAGTGGATCGAGGAGGGAAACGGGGGAGTGCAGTGGGAGTGAAGTGCAGAAGGGAAGGTGGGGGAAGGTATGAGGGGCTGCTGAACCCATCGCCGGAAGGAAGCTCTTGCACATGCACCTGATTTATGACCTGTGCTCCCTCACGCAAACCCACCTCTCTCCATCCCTCCCTGGGGGCACATTCGTCTTCGGTCCTCTCTCGCCCCTCCACCCCCCATTCGCCCTCTCCACCCCCATTCGCTTCCTCCAACCCAATCTTTCCCTTCCCATCCACTCACGATTCCCCGCCATCCAATCCAGTTCGTGTGGCGACGCGAACTTAAGACTGAGAAAACGTTGCTTTCCGGTCGTTGCTGATGGAAACCGGGAAACCAACTTCATTAATAAGCCATATGATACATTAAAACTCGTGATTCTTAATCTGGGTTCAGTGGTCCGCACGCATGCAATTCTCTTTCATTGTCAGTTTAGAGACCTCGGCCTTAGTCTATCGATCACGTTATTTCTGCTTACGCGAATGACTGCAGAAATGATAACGTAATGTATAGGTCGTGCGGTTTTTTCCCCGCGTTTTCCGGTTTTATTACTTCGTCGGTAACGGTATAAAAGAAATAAAGACCTGTTACCAACGCGTTTTCTGCATGTATGGAAACATATTCCTCGTTGGATTCCGCCGCTCATTCAAAATACGGCGAAATGAACACTCTCCGTAGTGTCAATGACACGTCAATAAAATAAGTCTTTCTATCTAAAATGACTGTAATATTTTGCTTTTGGAATTTCAGTTACATACTAACGTGCTGCAAAACTTAAACATTTTTATACTAGATTGAACAAATTTTAATAATTAATATGTCAATGTCAATTAGAATTATTTTCTATCATGCGTTTACGAGGAATTTTTGTCGTAAATACATGTTTTTGGTTAAATATCATTTAATGTAACAGAGAGAGTACCATTTTTTTTTATTCAAAATTGTGTGAACCAGTTGTCATTCATCTAATGACACAGTGGACATGATTTTTATTCTCTTTCCGAAAATAGTCAGTCACAATGAATTATCAGTTATACGAGTATGTCATGCCTGTGGCAGGTATGATATGGCCTCGGAATATCTTTCTTAGAAAGGTACGAGCCCTCGGGAGCGATTCGATAGACGATAATACAAAATAATTGCTTGAGTAAAAATGATCTTCATAGTAGTTACTATAAGTTACTTCAATTACTTATTTTATTGAAATTACTTTCTACCTAAACATCTAAAAGCAATCTACGCGCAACGCTATTTGGTTGCATCTAATATGGTATTATTTAGCTGCAACATTCATGATAGAATACATTTTTATCATGAAAAAACAAAAATATGCTAAAAATAACTTTATATTACAAGGAATTTTCGTTCAAATTCCTGACCTATAGCATGCAGATGAGAGGATAAAGGCAATCTTTGTGATAAACATCTTTTTCTCTATTTTATCCGACTCCTTAATTTCCTCATTCTTACAGTTATTCCAGATTTTATCTTTTCTCCGCTACGGAAAACTATCATTTTTCTTTATTTTTAAGGACATGCCAAAAAAGGGTTATTGCTCCATTAACATCAATCCGATAAAATTTCACAGCTCGTCTCCAAACTTATCTCCCAAGGAATGGGCCCAGTTACCGCAATACACGAGCTATCAGTCCCTAGCCATAACAACAATCACCGAATGTAACTACAACATCCCTTAAGACATACATCTAATGGACGAGTATATAATAATATCTTTCGTAAGATTTATTTATCCGGCCTACATTTTCGCTACCGCATAGTTATGAGAAATCTTTGTTGTAATTCTAACGCGATCGACCGAGAAACCCCACGACATCGGCACAAAAACAACACGTCTGGAGAGTAAGCGTTATTCCGACTCGATTCCCGCCCTCCTCTTATCGCGGGATTGCAGATGCCCACGATGACAACGTCTGCGGCCGTTTACAAAAAAAGTCGCCCGCGGGGAGAAGCCCCCGAGGGACCATATTGCAAAGCGTACTCACGGGGCTGCGCAAAGGCGATGACCCTTTCTGTCCTCGCGTGGAAGTCGTCCTCTTCGTCCAGGATCACCGGGCCGGGTCGGAAGATGTTCACTCCGCCTGACAGGGGATCGTCGCCCTGCATCCCGTGCACCTCCAGGAGGTGCAGTCGCGGGATCTTCGGCAGGGCCCGGCCGGTGATGTTCGGCACGATCTTCATGCCCAATTTGTTGAGGATCTCCTCTTTGATGTTCTGGAGACTCAGGTTACGTACCTCCTGCCTCATGCGGCACGAGGAGCAGTTGGACGGTACGTAGGAGCCGACGCGCGGCAGCATGCCCTCCTCCTCCAAGTCGGCCGTGGACGGCGGGCCGGCCAAAGAGGACGCTGCAGAAGAGTCCCCGCTGTCTTCGGACGCCTCTTCCGCCGAGTGGGCGTGCGCGCCCGTCCTCTGAGGGTGGCGCTGGTGGGTGGAGGGAGATACGGTGAGGGACGGGGGATAGGCCGACGGGAGGGTTCCACCGTGAGCCTGAGAGGTCCTCCTGTTTAAGCCAGCCTCTCCGGCGGCCGGCCACTGGGCGAGAAGCAGCAGTGCGGAGTGTAGTAAGTGGAGGAGGAGCAGAGGGCCACGGCCGCCTCCTCCGCCCCCGGCGCGGCTCCTGCTCCGCCGGCCGCTGGCACCGCGACTGAGCCAGTGCATCGCCATGGGGAGACTAACAAGCGATCGGGCGACAGAAGAGAGAGAGAACGCGGTGGATAATGGCTGGGAAGGGAGAGGAGGAGAGACGGAGAGAGACGTACGGAGGGAGAGAGAGAAAGAGAGAGATGGTGAGAGAGGGAGGGAGAGAGAGAGTGAAAGAGAGGGAGAGAAAGAGAGATGAGGTTGCCCCTGCGAGACTGACGTGTGTGCCTGAGAGGGAGAGAGAGAGAAACGGAGTGTGAGAGTGCGACTGCTACTTTTGATGAGTGTGGAGAGGGGAGGGGGCGGCGGAGTGGGGCTGGAGGGGGACTCGGGAGGTTGCCACACGCCGCCCCACGGAGGGTGCCTCCTCCTCTCCGATGGAGGGGGGTCTTTTCCCTCCCTCACCCCTTTCGGGTCACTCTCTCCGACTTCGGCGGAGGTTGAAGCCGGGGAGAAGTTTGCGGGAGTCGGAGGTGAGTACCTCACGTAAATATGTACGCGACCGAGGATATTATGCACGCTATGAATTAATGTATCGATTTCCGTGTGTGGACGTTGATATTTCTCCGCCTTGGCGGTGCCGAATGGGAGAACACCTCCACAGATGTCCTCCACTATGAATCCCCGATCGCAATCCCTTCCCGACCCGCTCTCCCACTCCACTTCACTCGCACTCGCAAAAACTAACCGCAAGCTTTGCCATAGGAACGTATGCGATTGGAGCGGAGGTGGAGAGAGTCTGGTGGAAGGGTAGGGGTTTCTCCAAGGGCCAGGAGGGAAGGAGGGGCGATAGCCGTGGGGCTATTGGTGGTGGCGGCAATCGGTGGAGGGGACCGGAGGGTGTTCGGAAGTAGGGAGCGGGCGATAGTTACGGAGGATGAGAAGTAGGTGTGGGAAAGGATGAGGGGGAAAAGGATAAGGGCGTAAAAATGGAAGGAAAAGGGAAGAGATGAAAGAGGCGGGGATTGATGAGTGGAGGCAGAGAAAGTCGTAGGGTTCGGGAATTAAATATTCGTGGTCGGCGCGAACGCGAAGGAATCACCGTTGCCAAGGGCAGCCCCGTCGGAAGACATAGTGTCAGGGGTTCCGTGCCCTCGTAGCGACCAAATACCTTGCCGAGAGCTATCTCATGCGATAGCCCCTACCTCCGCTGTCCATTAGTCCTCCCTCTCGAGGCGCCGGGGAAGTGCAATGCAAGAGTGGTGGCGGGCGAAGAGGATTGCAGAGAGGTCGTGGAACTTGAGGGGTGGAGCGAGAGGCGGCCGCGCGCGCGTACGTGTGTGGGAGGGGTAGGCAGTGGCGGGGGAGGGAAGAGGATCTCTCGCGATGCGATGTATCCTCCCCGGTGGAGGACTAATGGCCGAGGCGCAGAGGCGGTGCGGAGGCCTCGGCGGCCGCAGATGACTCACACACACGGGAGGGTAGAGAGAGGGTTGTTCTTCACTCGCACCTACTGGGTCTCCACGCACCACACCTCGCGCCGCACCAATCTAGCCGTCCTCGCACCGCCGTGTAGGGTGTTGATCGTCGCAGTTGGCGGCGGCGGCAACTTGGGTCGGGATCCCTTCCACCCACCGGCTTTTATACGCCCCCCGCGGGGGAGGGGAAGGGATTGGGAAGTAGGGGCGGGAGAGGGGAGGACGTAAGGGAGTGGGAGGAGTGAAGGAGGAGAGCCATCGGGGAAGGCGGTGAGAGATGCAGGGGAGGGAGAGAGGGTGAAAGGTGATGGGGTGAGCCGGAAGGGTTCGGGTGTATAAAAAATGTCGGCCAGGAGAAATGATGAGGCGAGTGATGCCACACCGCTAGAGATGCTCTGGAAAGAATAAAAGCCACCAAAAGGGACAGACTGCTCGTCTGACGAGGGCCCTCATCTCGCAAGGGATTGTCCATCGCCGCAAAGGGGAACCCGCTGACAAACGGTGTTAGGTGATAAATTTTAATAATAATCTGCGACATTTTTATTTTGGAATTTTGCCGCGGAGTGGAAATAAAACTGTCTTCTTTGTTTAGTTTTCTTCAAGGAATGGTACCGGGGGTTGATTTACTCGCGGAATCCGTATAATTCATTTGGTCTTTTCGTTTATTTCCGAAGTAAGAAGTCGGAAAATTGTACTTTGTCCGGAGGAAAGACACGGAAGAATTCATGAAAATATAGAATTTAATTTTGGACAAGTTTGGAGTTTTTTAGCGTAAGTAATGTATCGGTCTTCTTAGGAAAATATTTGAATACTTCTTGTAATGAATTTATTAATTCTTTTTCATTACTTTTTATTTTCGATTTATTAATTTGTACAAAACATTCGAAGGAATCTTCATTCTGTGCCTTATTAATTAGACTTTGATTATTTATCATCCATTGATTATTAACATATGAATTTTTGATTTTCTTAAAAATTAATTATGGAATATGAATAATAATGGACGGTAAAAAGGCGAAATTTCTAGGAATGCCAATACTATTTTCCTAATTACCAGAACCAGTTTGTTTGGATCTTTTATGTTTGACGATTTATTTCCTACGTCTATTTCTACCGAGGAAAAAATATTCATTGCTGCACCACTACTGGTTATCACATTCTTTTCACAATTCCTCTCGGTTTTATTTCCTTAGTATAGGAGAATAGTGGTCCAGACAGTAACGCATGTGCGCCAAGATTCTCTCTATCTCACTCCAGCCTTTTCTTCCCGAAGATGTACTTTCTTGTGTTTTAATCTCATGCATCTTGCTGCCACACTCTCTTTCGTACCCTGCATTTTTCTTCATTGCTCGCTCGCCAGCTCTCCAACTCCCATCCGTCGCTCTCAAACTCTTTATCTTTCTATCTCTCCTATTTTTCTATTTCTTTCCCAACCCCCGAGTCCATTGACTTGCCGCAACTTCCTTAACATCCCCTTACCCTATCTCCGCGCGGACTTTGTATCCATCGCATGCATTTTCGAACCTTCACTTCTTCCTGTCCCGCCTTCTCGACCCCCATCCCTTTTCCTTTTCATTGCTTGGGCAATGTCGCACACAGAGCGCTACTGACTTGACACAAGTGATCACTCTTCGATCTCCGTCGAACGCTCGCCTTTTTCACTCGGAAAAAATACACCGGATCCACTTCATGACTCTCTTCCTTTCCATATGCCACCGGTTTCCACGTGCGAAGACGTGACAGATTCGCGATGCTCCCTGGATCGCTGGAAGACATCGCCTGGACTAACGCCCGACGTACTGCATTCATCTTCCAATACCACTCTTATTTATGCTGTTTAATGCTAACCGACCATTTTTGTTTCTCTTTTCAGTTTCCAGTACGTTTAGGCAAGCATTGTTTTTGTCAGGATCCTCCCACATAAACGTATCCTTGAATTATTCAGCAATACCTTCCTTGTACGAATATTTTTATGGAAAATCCTGACCGAGATACATTCAAGACTGAATCTGGAAGATGTAGGATTTCCCAATTTTTACCCTTTATTTATCAGCGCTAGATAGTTGGCCAAATTAATTTAACTAACCTAGTAACTTATATTGGACGATTCCTATTAAGTTGCTCCAACATGCTTTAATTTTTTGATCGAAATAATTAATTTTAGGACTATAAATTTCGTATATTATAAAATTAGGTTAAATGAAAGTTTTTAATAAAGCGAATTATACTTACATTACCGCTTCATTTCCTCGTACATAATTTTCTGCATGTACGAAACCAATAAATGATAAATGGCATGAAAAGAGACGTGATTGTTAATATAATGAAATCGGGATACCACGCAGCATTTCAGTTGACAACTTTAAAACCATTCTTCGAGTTTCTAACTCTACCCATAAACGCAAGGAAAACTCTCAACTTTTTTATTTCACTGCATTGATATGACCCTAGTTGCGTCACGAAGGTTTTCCATAATTCATTCGGTACTATAAATAAATAGATAAATTGGATTCATATATTTTTGGGCAAAATGACGCATTCGTGGTTACACGTGCGTAATACATTTCAACAGAGGAGCATTGAGCGGAAAAAATTAAATTTCCCCATTGGCCAAGATAATCAAATTATGACAGTGAGTCAGCTAAATCCGAACAAAGATTGTGGAATACCTGTCCTTATTTTAGGGTGTCATACCGGCCCAACGACCTATAAATCCGGGTTTCCCCGAGGTAGAGCGGATGTCATCAATCCGAAAGCATTTCTTTGAACGTGAACAAGTACCGTGATCTGAATAAGAATATTAACGTTATGCTTCCCCTTGGTTTAATGCATTTCAATGTCCCTTATTTGTTCGGTACAAGATCTAAATCCGTGTGTACATCAAGGTCACCGGCTTATTCCAACTCGAATGATTGGGAAAGGTACTGTGAATTTGTAAGAAGTACGTTTAATAATAGACATGGTGGGAATTTTTAAGTAGCTACTCATTAAATAGTACGAATTTCATTGGAAGTTATGGAAGTTTGTTCATAGCCAGGAATCTTCTCTAAGAAACTGCACAAGCCTGAACTTGAAAAGTTGTCAGTTACCGAAATTACACTTAAAACGAGGCTTAATTTTCCTCTTCAGTCACGTTAAAGAACAAAAGTTAGCTCATACCTCCTATTTTAAATTTCCTCTTTTCCTTTATTCTCCGAATTCCTCCCGTGTTTAAACTTTCTTTTCCAGTCGAAGACCCTCTTTTCTGAGAAGAATTCAAATTTCAGGGTATGAATTCCTCATCAAAAGCTTCGGACCATTTTTATCTTGAAATAATTTCATGGGCTATTTCCAGGGTAGAGATGTAGCCATACATATGTTTTGTTTATAGATTATAAAATCTATTTTTACGAGATGATTTTTTCTGAATATATTGTAACCTCAGCCATAAATATCTTCAGTTTGATCATCATCATAAATAGTAAAACAAACCTGACAAGATAAGTCCTTACATGATTTCAAGTCAAATATTACAGGTTAATTTTACAGAGATCGTGTACATCAATAATAAGAGTTTTTACGTCATGATCTGCCCGCAGTCCTTCTCATACTGCGAAAATTCGCTCTTCCGTAACTAGGATCAATCATCAACGTGGTACTTGTTACTCAAATTTTTCGGAACTGTAAATCACTGTTTAATTGTATTTTAACCTCTTAAACGGGATGACTCAAAAATCTTGATTTCACTCATTCTCCCCTATTTATCGTTGACTTCTTTACTGTTTGTTTTGATCTTCGCTAACACACCTTACGATTTTAATGTTACACAATGATAAGTCATCATTCATGAATGTCCGTGGTCGCTGAGGTAATCTTCAATGACTGGAAGCCTTCAAATATTTGAAGGATAAAGATAGTTTAAGTTACTAAATTAGTCGAATTATTAAGGTTTAGCGTAAAAACCTCTCCCGGCAAACCCTATTTTTGTATCTATTGCTCATAGTTAGTTCAGCTACTTTGGAACGTTACCGCTTATGACTGTGCGAATAGCAAGCATATAAGCGTGCAGTGCCGCAGCTTGCAGTTCAAGAAATAGAGTTCAAATTCGTAGTCTTCCTGGTGTGTATAAATTGCTGGCACTTTCTAATTCAAAAACTTGGCATTAGAATGTAAGATTAGGCAAAGAATTTCAAATCGCTCTACTGGAAAATCAGCTGTTTCGAGTCCTGCGATTCTTGCTGGTAAAAAATGTTAATTCTTTGACTCAAGCTTTTCCGGACACGTGGAGGAGTTTCCAGAGTATTACTGAGGATGTGCTCTTCAGATTTCTTATGACTTGTGGGTCATGCTTGAGAACCTATTGATTTTGAGAGGCTGTTGTGGAGAAGAGAGTTCAGGAGAAAGTGGTTCCAACTTTAGCGATCTTCGCTTTGTCGATTCTTACTCGTCCAATCCACTGGGATTCTCTGCTTCTTTCTGATGATCTTCTCATCAAAATACCGTGTTTCGGTAATCTTTATTTCCTATATCCAAAGATAAACAGGAGTGAAAAATATTGATTTATATGGCTAGAACCCAGTTCGCGTCCCAGTCATTTCCATTTCTTTCGCTTCTTTATTCCCTTGAGTTTTAAGCCGCCTGAGCGTGCAAAATTACTTCCTGTCCCTCATTCTTATACATATCCTATCACCAATTAGAATTAAAACAAGATTTTTCAGCACGAATTTTCAAGAGCGTATTTTTATTCTTTGATTTGATACTCTGAAAAGTTTCGAGTTATTAAAAATCATTAAGCTGACTGCTCACATAATTTGCAAGGGATAAGAAAAGTTGAAGATTTCAGCATGATCCAATTGAATCCTTCAAATACTTGAGAATGTCATTGGTTCTCTAAGATCCTTATGTGCAATAGTAACATTTATAGAGGATTCACTTAGAGGTGTACCGAGTCAGAGGGACCCACCGCAAACAACAAAACGACAGTTGAGACCCCTGAATACCGGGGCATTCACACCTTGCGAAGCCAGTTGGTGCGCCCTTGAGTCAACCTCTGACATAGGTTTAGCAAGTGCTGCGTTAAGTAGGGTTCGTAAGAATTAAATTTACCGGCATTGACACCAATTCGCTGCCACAGACCTAAAATGCACCATTGCGAAGGAATTCCAGTTGATGATCTTACACCAGAATTTTACTCCCGTCGCATTATAAGTATTCATCACCCCACTATAGCTTGTGCGTTGCAAAAGTACAGCTACACTATCCTCCAGCCACACTACTATTAAAGCAAGTCTCAAACGAGTGAAATAACAGATCGAAAGGCAGAGTCCATTTTCAAAAGGAGCTCCATCAGTGGAGGCTTTAGCAGAATTTATCACTCTTACCTGTGGCTTTAAGGAATTCTCTAGCTTGTAGTAGAGTGCCTTGTAACTTAAAGCTTTCGAATTATTAATTAGTTCGTGAATTATTTGCTTTCTCCAAACGCAAAAACTAGGAAAGTACTATTTCAAGGTAATGTAACCTTTTCTTTGAAAAATGATTATTTTACTAAACGGTATGCTTATCAATAGTTTATTTTCATTTATATCCAGATTTTACCGGGTTCTGTAACGAAAAGAACCTTAGGAAACTATTCGGCAGAAAGTCGGAATAAATCACATCTATACTTCTACATGGCACTTTGCGTTACAGTAACTCCATTCTTGACTTTATTGTAAGCCTTGGGTTTTGCATATACTTGTAAAGGGAATGTCTCCACAATATATAATTTCTACATCTAATCTCTATAATTGCTACAACTAAGTCATCGACTCTAGTGATTTTTTTTTTTTTTTTTTTTTAAGATTAAGCATTGAGTCTTTTTCTCTTTATTTCGTATAAGGAGGTTGGAATTACTGTTTTATTTCATGAAACATAAGAAAAACGTAAGCTTTACTTATTTTACCATTTTTACTGTTACTAATTTGAGCAAAAACAGTTTTTCCAATCGGAAAGTTTTCTTTTAGGGCTAGTTGAATTACTTTTATTGGTACCTCGACAGCTAGGGTCATTTGCAAGGTATTCTTTAATAGAAATAGACATTTTCAGCATATGTCGATTGACTGGATGTTCTGGGATTACGGTATATTATAATAAGTAAACGGTACAATACATTTAGTAAATTTTTAATGTCAAAACCAATATTAAAATGATCTGCATGTCGGGTTGTAATATATATGCGAGATAATTATATCTTAAAATATCCACTTACCCTGGCCAAATAAAATGGTGTTGGAGGAAATGATCATAAGTCATCCTCATAAACAGAGAACATCCAAAAATAAATTCGTAATTCATGTCAACTTCTGACGAAACTTTACTCCCATAAGTAATAAAAAGTGTTAGTGATGCGTCTCGAATGCTTAGTATTGTTAAATGTGCTTCAGGTAATTTCACACACATTAGCTCCCAATAGGAAATCGAACCCGGGACTTCTTTTATCATAGACGAACGCGCAACCCACTTGGCTACCTCGAAAACTTGTTCGGCCAAAATCACGATTCGTTTCCATTTCATTAATCACTAATCAAAATAAAAAAATTGAAGGAAACATAACAATCATGAAAAGTCTGTTTCCCTAAGCTTGTTAAATTAAAGTTGTGATTCAGCAGTTTCCCTTAATTCCGAAATCTTAGCTGAAGGTACAGTTTGACGAAAGTCGTGAATATGAAACGAAAGGAGAGCGAAAACAATGAAGAAGTTAATTTCCATGATTTACAGAGGTTATCGTTTTTTTAAGGTCAATGAGACATCTCAAATTCTTCGTTTTTCAGTTTAATAATTTTAGTTGATGAACATTGTTTACGCATGGAAAATATCTTCCATTGATAATTTGCTTTTTAAGGTAGGAAATGCAAAATTATTTACATCCGTGAAATTGTGAGAATGCGATGAAATCAGGAGCTGTTTCGATTAGCCAAGGTGGCTTAAACAGTCCTTTCTTAAAGTAGAGCGAGTATTCCAAGTTTTCATAACTAGATTCAAACACCCGTTTCCTCTCTTTGACCTAAACTATGCATATCCGCCAAATTTAATCCGGAATGACTCCATTCGGGTATTCTCCTTACATAATTTTCGTGATGGGTGCTACAAGTCACGTATGTGAGATAGATACTATGTCACGGCATAAATATCGGCGAGCATGTATAAGAAATTCGGGTTTGGCGTCACACCCGGCAGTATAAATCTCCGCGAGATGTTAATTGGTCAAAGTGCAGCAAAGTTTCATTGAGAAATAGATTTGAGTCGAAGAGGAAATCATGGCAGAGGAAGAAAAATGCCTGAGGCGATGCATGGGAATATCCCGCCAGAGTAAAGCCACCCTTCAGAGGAATGGGCAAGGGGAAGCGGAACTCCTTGTCATTTGGCAAATCCGTCACCGCAGCAAACTAAATATTTCCAAACTCTATACGTCGAGTTGTCGATCAACAAGCCTTCAGTCTTCCCTCCCTCCCTCTCCCCTTCCTCATTTCAGACACGCGCGCTCATCGGACACTTCCACCCCTCGCATAATAACTGCAAATGCGATTTGGAAATTATTTTGCCACCCGAATGGAACAACCCTCGGCTCCCACACCACTCCTGTCATATTTGTCCTCTCTTAGGATGCTTTGACGATTCATCGTTAACCTCGTACCGGCCCAACTTCTCCTTTGCATAGACAATCCCACCCACCCTCATACTCCTGATGTGGGCGATCCCTTCCAGTTTTCCTCTACGGGGACACCTCTTCTCCTCACCTCCGTTCCCCTCTAATTCCAAATCGACCGTTCAGAGATGCGAATGTGACTGAGCCATCCGTCTCCTGCCACTTGCTGATTGATTCATTGATGCCTCTACAGCTCTTCGCCCTCCTCTCTCCCTCGGCTCCCAACCCTTTCTTTTCCCCACCCCCTCAACCCCTCTCAACCGTTTTTCTTCATCCATCTAGTCCCCCAACCCCAAGCTCTAAGCTCCTTCCCCTTCCCCATTACACCCGGGCCTTCCAGATCCCGCGAACCTCTTTCCACTCGCTTACCCTTACCTTATGCTAACTATAACGCTCGGTTTCCTACCTCTAGCCCCGTTTTTCTCACCTCTTTTTCCCTACCTGCCTTCTTCTCGATCTCTCTTAAATGTTATATTCGTTCGAGGATTGTCTGGTAACATACGAAAATGTTGGGAGGAAAGCATATTTAGAGAAATAGATAGTGTAAATAAAGTTGGCAAACAATGTGAAATAAACTTCGTATACATTACACACATTGTGGATGTAATGCGTGGCATTTTACAAGGTTTATCTACAGTGCATATATGGAATTCCATGAAGTGATAAACCCATATTATTATATGGAATGTTAAAACACTTGGGTGGAAAATAGTTGAAAAAAGAAGAAACATTAGTTAGGTGAGGTTTTATAAAATTATTGCAGCTAGTAATGGTAGGGAAAGATCCAAATGTTTCTTTGAGAAATCGGAATAAAATATGGTCATAACCATAAAATTAACTTTTAAATATAATAATAATTAATAATTAAATATACTTCTATTATCAAAATTCAGTTTCGCCTTCAAGTTTGAAATAGCTTTTCATAATAAAAGAGGAATAAATGATGATGCTTGACGTTGAAAGCTAGGCCATGAGAATAAAGTCTTGTGGGAATGAGTAAAAGTTGTGTTTTATTCTTCTCTTAATCTTTTCTTAGTTTGACCATCTCACAATGGGAGAAGTATTCTGGATTACTCTATGGGTCATTGCCTTGAACTGTTGTTTCAATAAATATTTTAATTATTTGTTTTATAATAAGGATTTGAAATGTTTCATTCTTGGTTCTGGAAGAAGATTCTGAACGGGATGAAGTACGGTAGGGATGTTCTTTTCGATTGCTAGGGTTGCCTTGAATACTTGCTATGAAAACAGAAAAATCAGAAAAACAGTCATTGTCTTGACAAATAGGTATACAATGAAATAGGTTTGAGTCGTATGTACGTAAACGCTACAGAAAGCCATTAGAAAGTAAGCCCAACATGTAGATTTGAAACTAATATTTCCGTTTCTTTTTATCATAATGAACTATTATACTTTCAATAAATGCTAAGGGCTAAATGATACATATTTATTTAGAAGAATCGTCGCTATCCTCACACTTTCTTCTAGGTGTGGCCCCCGCTCTTTCATATCTCACTTTTATCGTCTTCGAATCGTCGTCCTTCTAGTCATTCTAGAAAAGTATTTCATCGATTTAAGATTGGGGTGAGATTTAGGATGGAAAAGCTGGAAACAAGAATCCATATTCACTTAGAGATTCGAATATAGCGATAGAAATGGTCCGTGTGGCCTGAAATCAGCTGCCTTCCGGTCTCATTAATTGGGTAAGCCTTTAAGCGGGTATCGAGAATTCTTAAAATTCAATAGTTCTACGCAATGGATTCCCGATTTTTAATTACGGAGCCGAATTTGGTCCAGCTTAATGGAAGCTTTGGTCCAATGCATTTCATACATTCGAGATAAATCCAGAGCATCGGATCATTCCATTCATAGAGCAGCCTTCAAAACATCTCGTTAATTCTAGATCGTCCCTCAGGTCCAAAAAGCTTTAGCTTGGTTAGCAATTATAATTCGGCCATCCTAGGAGGTACCATGCATCGTTTGCATGTTGATTCACAGTTGTGGATGTAAGCTGTGAATGAACCGCAAGCAGCTGATTCCGTATAGAGGTACAAACTATTTCGCGGAACGAAATAGTTTATCTATCTAACTAACTTATTTTTGACTCGATTGTTGAGTTTAGGTATCGATGTCTAAAGCCCACTAAGAGTGCAACCGATTGTCACATTTAATTGACATCGTATTTAATCCGCCGGGAATGAAAGCTCGAACCACGATGACTGTATTTAATCTGCTCCCAAAGTAAGATTTGATTGCGCAGGGATAATTCAGAATGACTGAATGCGCACTCGGTTAAAAACACAATGTGCACGTAAGGACAATCTTAACCGCAGCGCAATCGCTAACATGCAACCGAAGCCCCGTTGGAAATGGCATCAAACGTCCGTGCGTAAAGAAAACAATCACGCCACATCGAAAAGCTCAGCAAAACGCAATCAGAGGCCAACAACCGGAATCCCATTTATTACATCACTAAGCGAATTCACATAAAACTAGGTATATATTGCAGACTTCATAAATAAGTCACTTGGAAAAGCACGCAGTACAGAAATGATGAGCCCGTCTAGAACAGTGCACTATGTTTAAGTAAAATCAAAATTGCGCCACAAGGGATATAGAATATTACTTAAGAAACTCCAGCTTTACTTTTAAACATTAGCTAGGGTGTCTATGGCTTTCCAACACATTATAAAAGTTTTTAATTGTAAAAATTTCCGAGATAATCTGCTTTTCACTGCATTTAGAGTACTTATAGCCCTACACACATTTTAAATTCATCTGAGAAAAGAAAAGTAAATTTGTAGTTGTTTTCACCCTAGTTAAAACTCCTTTAATAAGCGTGAAAGATACATTTGGGAGAAATGGATTCTTACTGATGATTCAATTCATTCCGCATACTAAAATCTTCTTTTCAAAGATATTGAAAACTAGCTGAGTTACATGGTCCTATTTCCCATATTTTTAAAAACTTGAAATCTTTTTCGCTTGTCGATTTCTAACGAACTCTTCTATATAAAATTATTTACGGTTGCGAAAAGGATAGCTTAAGGCGAAAATTTATAAAAATCCTTATTTATCCTTTATCGCGAAATGTATCAGTGACGTATTAATCGAGTTCTTAAGATTTCCCAAACTCATAAACTTATGCAAGAATGTTTTTTTAAAAAATCGAATTTGAGTTCAAATGAACCGAAGTTAAAATATCTAACCCTAATTACTGAAAAAGAAATTTTAGCTCGAATTCTTAATTTGTGTCAATATATCTGAGAAAACTATCGTAATTATCCAGAGAAAT
>KZ308222.1:2723288-2757002 GCA_000376725.2 Ladona fulva | reverse complement strand
ATATATATATCAAATATATTAATATTATTTTCATTAAGTTTTTTACATGCGCATTAAATAGTTTCAGAGAGAAATAAAAGCTATTTAAATGTGTAAATTATATTGATTTGCACCATTAACAACTTCAATTCAGTGTCACTAATATCATTAAATACAACCGCGATAATTCTAGGCGGATGAGGAGATAGCGTTTAAAATGAGGATTAATTTCCTAACGACGAGTGGAATTCTAAAATACGGAAATTGTACCATTTTGCTCGTGGTTAAGATGAATTCTTCACATACTGCGAAATGAAATGGAGCTATTGAAACTAACACAAACTTTGAGTCATTGGTAACTTAAGCTGCAACATAGTTGAGTCATAGGAATCGTCTCTCAGACAATATTGGAGGAGGAAATACCAATCATAAAATGTTTGCGCTGTGTAAACTTTAAGCCGTGACGAGTTTGAGTCATGGGAATTCTGTTTTGCGAGGGAATAGAAATCATAGAGAAATACACAAATCCGCAAATCGTGCAGTATAATAATTAAACAATGGGCTAGATTGTATCCTATAAGCATGAAAATTTAGAGTATTCATTTTGAGATCGAAGAAAGTCTGACTGGTATTAGAATAATAAGAATTTGTCGGAGATGAACTTCAAGCTCCAGAAAATTCGCTATTACTTATTTTAAATTGCTTACATTTCCTTATATTATACGAGTGAGCTATTCCATATATTTTGTGAAGTTCTCAGTGCAAAATTGAACGTCAAATTAATTAATTTATTATTTTTTTACAAAATTAAAAAGCAGATATCCTCTTCATCGATGCCCAACTAGGTGGAATTCAAACAATTTTATCAGCTCGTATTATTATAATCATGCTTGTAGAACGTTCTTAAGGTGATAACTATTTTTATACTTAAACTTTTATACGTAAACTATACCTAGTTTATAATAGATGGCTCTTTTTACGAACAGGATATTCTGCGGTATTTCTTAAATATTAAATAAAATTAAGTGAGCCCCCACCGGGAATTGAATATGGGACCCTTTTCACCAGTTAACCAATCCACGCTTATCCACGAGCCCTAGGTATTCTCCAGAAAAATATTTACACTTGGTGACAGATTCTTAAGTGATACGCTTAATTTGAAAAGTCAATCTTAAATTATCTCGTTCTGGCCAAAAAGTCATATGCCAAAGGATAGCCGAGGTAAAGTTTTTAGCAAAATTTAGACTGTCAGCTTTTTTAAGAAATTGTGAATAATCAATTCAATATCAAATAAATCTCGAACAATGTCGAGCGTAATAGTGGAAAGAATGAGTGATAATTAAATACTAAAATATCTGTGCTAGAACTTCTGCGATTTTTTATTCTAATTTCAGTGTATTTAATTATTTTACTACCCTGACCTATCTAAATCAAGGGCTATTGATCTCAGGACTGGTATTTTTCTACACTCTCCCACAGTGTAGCACAAAGCACTGTCCTACCTTTAACATTTACCATTATCAGCCTTTCATAATTCATTCTTTGCTTCATTCTTAAATTACCTCCAATACCATCTTCAAAAACCTACGTTCGCGATATGTGAACCATTATTCTTTACTAATTATAGCAAAATTATTATTATGCTCGCTCTGCCCATTTTCTTTTAGTTTCCTCTGAGAGATGACGACTCAATTGCTTCTAATCTTCTCCTTTTTCGTTGGCCATTCTCAAATTGACATAGTAAATTGTTAAATATTCTAAAACTGCATCATTGATAAGTAAGAATTCAATTAGTTTTTCGCTTATTTGTTTTGTTCATTTATAGCCTCATACGTAAAATAAGATTTTCAACTAAAAGCTGGCCAAGTAGTTGCAGCGTAAAAATGTTCAAATAAAATGAAAATCCATCAAGGAAGGGTATAATCTATAGTGAAAACTCAGCGCTGTTTTCAAATGGCTTTTAAGACGCCATATAAATCATAATCATTTGATAACTTTTTAATACGTGGAGAGAAAGTAACGAAAGATCACCAAGAGGTGTTGACTCGACACCGTGTCATTTTCGGACAGTTCCTCTAAGAAGAGTTCCTATATCGTGAGATCGTTTTCGCCTTGATACGCCTTGTACGTCTACCTATCTTTCTATTCTAAGGAACATCTAAACGGTCTCTTCGCCGCAGACAGATGGGAGGTTTCTGACGGAATGTGCTTCCTTTTGTTGGTGTATTGAAATTTGAAAGTTGGAGCCTAAATACTATCTTTGCTTTCTATCTCTTTCCTTTCGTTTATCGAAAAACGAAATGAATGTATTCTCGTATTTGCTTTCTTGCACGGTAAAAATCGTATACTTCTCATCTGTATTACTGATCAAATTTATACAATTAATAATTAAAAATACTCTTATGTACATTATGTATATATTCCACCATAAAGTTTCTTTTAGAAATTTGCATTTAAAATGCTCCTTTAGTCGTTCAGTGGCTGCCTAGGTGATGACGTGGTGATTATATCAACGAAACCGTAAAACTTAGAAAAACTGAGAACAACCCAAAAAATATTTCAGTAGATAAGCTATCATCTTCAGGTGGTAGAAGAATATTCTACATTACTGCTAATTATGCTTCTTAGTACTGTTAAGTATTCTTCTACCCCAAAGATGACAGCTTAGCTATTAAAATATCTGTAAGAAAAAGAAGGTTGGAACACGGCTGTTTATGAATTCGAGGTTTAAAAACCCTCCGTAAACCGTCTTTCGGCAAGCGGAACTCGCGCTCAGAGACAAACGAGAAGCTCCAGATTACCGATTTCTGTGAAGGCCCAATGAGCATTTCGGAGACAAAGCCTCCATCCTCAGGGGGTCTCCACAAGGGAAGTGAATAGGAAAGATAAAAGCCCGAGCATTCACCTTTCCTATTCACATCCGTTGTGGAGACCCCTGAGGATGGATGCTATGTCTCGAAATGCTCGAAAGACTTGGCGATCTAGACCGTGGCGATGGGTGCACGCACCAAGCGTGCACCCCCTGCCACACGCAGAAAGGCTGCTTGCAGGGTACAAACATAGACATAGACAAATACGTCTTACAGAGTGTTTTTAAACCTCTAATTGAAATACCTTTTGGGTTCTCATCAGAAGGTGTTTGTTCTAGAGTTAGACGGGTTTCTTGATTCCTGGATCTGATCCGCGCGGCTGGTCAGCCACGTAATGGCTAAAGAAGCATTTGAAATATCTAGTATAAAAACAGCCCTGTACAATTTACTTTATTTCAGAATATTCCAATAGGTTAAAAAAGAGACATTATCCACTAGTTACAAGGAAGAAGTGGTTTTCACGAATTAAGGATGTAGCTATCACTTCAGTACAGGGATTACAAACAAATTGGACTGTTATTTTGTTTTTAATTTTATCTTATCCAGAAAAAAGGTTTGAAATAATGATTGCGACCCGGTGTTGTTATGTTCGAGTTCTTCAGCGAAAACAGAGTTTAAGCTGAATAATGTTTCCACATCAAAAGCAATGCCACTATCAGAGTTTTAGAAATGCACAACTAAAATAGAAAAGATAATCTTTAACAAATAACAAGCCAACATATTGTTATGAGAATCCGTAACCTACGTGTAGCAATATGATATATACTGGAGTACCTAACAAGCATAAATTTTAATAAATGTGTCAAGGATGGTAAAGTATGCCTGAGAGATAAGAGGATTATAGTTAAGGTCCATAAATAAGTTATTTGCGAAAAAAATATTTTTCGTGGAAAATTTCGCAACAATCTTGGTAATTCACGTGTATGTGGGGTTGCCTAACTCCGACTTGCAATTGTAAATTTTGCTTAAACATAGTCTCAGTGGTCTCAAAATACCCTGAAAGTCCTTCGCGAATCCGTATTACGAACACAAAGGTAACACTCTCCCCGTCAGTCAATCTATTTAGTATCTAGGGAAGAGAATTGATAGTTTTCAAGATACTTTTTCACCCAGGTATTTTTTTCTCTATTATTATTATTTTATTCTCTATACATGTATCGTGTTTAAACATTCTTGAGAAACCGTCTAGACCGTACTAGATTCATTAATTTTTTTATCCATGGAGCGCTGAATTAACTCAATGCCCATTCCCTTTTTAATATAGAGAATAATACCCAAGAACCCGAAGTTTTTTTAGATTTCAAACTATTGCAGCAAAATTTAAGTTTTGTAAATCTAGTAGCTGCATATAGTATTTTCACAAAGGATTGCGAATTTTGGAATATTTAAGTGACATGGTTATAGGTTAATAGATGGAGTTCTAATAGTTTTAATACCGCTAAAGAAAAATTCAGAACTTTAATAAAAAATAGAAAAAATATGGCTGGAGAAGGTCATGTTTAACGTAATGAAATATCAAATCATAATTTCTAGTTAACCTAACGAGTAAAATTTTTTTTAAATATTCTTAGCGCCAGACCAGGGAAGCACTTATGTTTTGCGCTGTCCTGTTAAATTGTGGCATACCGTACAGGAGCCGTGAATTCTAACATCAGAGTAAGACCACTATTGAAGGCGAGCTTTGGGGAGTACATATGATTTAAACAAGTAACAAAGGTAATTGCTTCCATGATAGAGTGGAGTTACTCAAACTACTCGATTTCCACATTTTTCCCCAAGGAATAAAACTCAGCTTTCACATTTGCTTTAGTAGTTCTGTTTTAGGGATCTCCAAATCTCATTTAGGGCGTTTATGTTGAATGAAATTAGGTGCGCAGGGCACCCAACAACCTATCTCTACCATAGGGTAGAAGATGAGATGATGGAATAACAATCTACGTGCATTTAGCAATACGAGGACCGAAACTTATTTCTTTCAATTCAGACGAGTTCATCAACTTAAATATTGCTTTTATAATTTACCCTTGTTCCTTAAAGCTTAACTTAAAGTAATGGTATAGGCAAATAGATGCGTGGAAAAGGTAATGCGCTGGTCATACTTGATATTTATCTTAAAACTTCATTGTTTCTTTTAAATATCGAAGTACTTACAATTGAGGGGCCCAGGGCCGAATCCCCACCTTTCCGCTCCTAAGGGTGATATTATCTGAGATGTATAAATGAGGAATGTAATTTGCTATGAATTCTAAATTATAACCAAGCTTAGGGGTGAACGTAAAAGATATTTCGTGAACATTTTTTTATGGTTTTAAGCACAACTCAAAAGGATTTTTTTTTTATCTTAACAGAAAAGATAAAAAATAAATAAAATCTCCTCCTTATTGGTAGTAACGTAAAACCTGAGAAAATCGATATTTCCGATCTCTGAAAAAATTAAGAAAGAGTTTCAAGGATACGGAATGATAAGATCACACGCAGGGCCGGCTTCGTATAGCAACAAAAAGAGGCGGCTAGCCTCGTTTGAGAACGGCGGAAAGAGTTGTGTACTTTCATCACATCAATGAAAATCGAAAAATTGCAATCGTTTATTGTATTTAGATTATATTATATTTTACTTAATAATATTACTCAATTATACTTAATATTAATGTATTATGATATGATTATGTGTAAGTTTCATTTACTGAGCGTACGAAATATTTATGTAAAGCTTAGTATATGAGATGAATAAGTCACCGATTATCAAATATTGGGTACAACAGTTACGGCGTTGAGAAACTTCATCGATGCCAAATCGCTGAAATTTGAATCAAAGGAGAAGATTCAATAATTTCATTGAGCTAATGTCACCTCAAGGCGTTCATACAACTGAATATGGCACCGATCCATAAAAAGAAGAGAAAAGCACAATTTGTAGATAGAAATGCGCAGGAAAAATGTAATTAAGGGAATTATGAGCGAATTATATGAGCGAGTCAGTAAATATTGCGATGCAAAACATGAGGTTTAGTTTTTATAATATCAGAAAAGTAATTATATATTTGCTGGTACTCAGCGTAACAGAACCATGATGTCTCAGTAAGTCAAGTCAATACAAAACTGAATTAAAAACTTTAAATATTTATTTTCTTAATCTAATAATTTATAAAATATTAGTATATAACGAAAATCATAGTTAAATGTTACATGAAAACTACTTTATTGCAACCGAAACAGAACATCATATGTATAAATTAAAATACTGTCACCATTAAGTGCATAAGTAATGAATAAAAATAATTGTAATCTTGACTAAATATTTAGTTAATTTAATTGCTTTCATTTTGTAAAACATATTATTTTAAGCTAAAAGTTTGTCTAGCTTTATAAAATAAATCTATAATATCCTTCTAATTAGTTAAGTGTAACGCATCTGATTCAACGAAGATTAACCAGAGGAAACTTACTATGAAGGACCCATAACCAATAGGTAGCGCCTAAACTTGGAACTAATGAGTATTCGATAAACCCTACCCTGCCGAGCATAATTTGAACGGAAAGGTCATATTCTTGAAGAAGAAAAGAATCGAGAACAGGGAATGAAGAAAAAAGTACGTCAGGTAGTGGCATCATCACTGCATAAGAAGACAGCGTATCTGCATTTGTAAGACTTGGTCCCGAAAATAGTTGAATTTTTACTGCAAGTATCCGCTCTCAAATGAGCCAATGTTAAGCGAAGCTCCCCAATGAAGGGTCATATCAATCAATCGGTTCTCTATTACGCCCACCATGTGGCCTCATAAAAACCAAGAAAGGTTCCTCATCAGAGAGGCCCGCAATCGAACACGATCCGTGCACCTGGTACCTCTTACGAGTCGATCCCTCCTTAGTCACGCAGCCTTCCTCTTTTGACACCTTCGCAGGCTTTCCTTAGCCCAGCTCATTCGGCCAGCCGTTTACGGTCAGATCCCCTTGGCAACAGGGACCTCGATCGCTACCACTATCTAACCCATTACCCTCTTGCCTCAAACGCCCTACATAAACCTCTTCCCTCCTTTCCTTCCAGCTCTTTCGCTCACCCACTTACGGAATTGGCCGCTGTCCTAGAATCGAACCGAATCAATTAGCAACTTATGATCTATAATCGAACGTTAATCATATAGTAGTCCTAATTATCTGCTCTTTGGTGATGGCTTAAGTGATATTCTTATTTTTGGAGCTGAAGTTTCCCTGTGGAGAGTAATAAACGAAACACGCTGACTGATCTATCAATTTTTTGGAAAATTCGTCGCATAAATCAAACATTAGTAAGCCGAGTGTCCCTAATTTTTTTCCCGAGTACTACTAATGTACTAATGTTTTTCCATCCAGCTAAGAAGCTCTCAGTGCTCCATATGATTTATTTCTTTAAATTGTTTTCTATCTAGCATCACATCTGAGATTTCTCAAGAGATATTCCGGAACCAGTCTTATAACCAAAATGATGAAAAATATTATTCAGTTCTTGGTATTGTTGGGCCTCTTTTATTTTGTCGCTTATTCATCAACCACAGAATAATATAATAAGTCAACCATTTTCAATATTTGTAGGGAATATTTGCAGTGTAGAGACTGCAGACACGTACCACATATAAACCAGATTAAATTGGGAATTATTCTCGCTTAATTAAAGAGTGAGTAAAAGAGCAAATTTTGAATGTTATAAGAATAAAGCTACCATTGCTCTACTCTTTAGAAGCGAAATTTGGATTAATGGAGAGATCTTTGTAGAAAGGATATAGGTACATGAGATACAGTTTCAAAGACAGTATTAAAGGTACACGAGATGAGAGATGGGAGACAATAGAAGATTTGATATTTATTTATTTTATTTATTTAATAGTAAAACGTTGCAATTTGGTCGGAGGATCAGGTGGCAACGGTGAAGGAGAAGTAAGAAAAATAATTACGACATCTATCCGGCATTAATCCAAAGGCGGAAGATCGATAAAACAGTTAAAACATGGGTGAAAAGTTTCGAAGATATACGTACAACCTAATTTATGGAATGAAGAAGAAGAGAGTACTTTATCTTGGACATGTAAATCAAGATTTAATCTAAAAGATCCTGAACTTACTTTGTCGCCAATTTACTGAATCGATATGAAAAAGGTTGAGGTAGAAAATTATTAAAATGAACAGTTTAAACAGGTAAATAATTTTTTTCGCCCGTGTATAGATTCCCTCCCAGAAAGAGGCAGAAGGGAAGTTGCCAAAGAGTTTTGAATACAATTGGATTTAAAAGAAATCGTGGATGATCAAGAAAAAATTCAATTCAATCAAAAGTTTCTAGCATGCAGTTCCCGCCGAATAGCCTCGCTCGTCCATTCTTGCTGACCAAAATTCTTGATTAGGAGAAATACCGAGAGATTATGTACATTTCCCTTCTTTTTCGATATTATTTAGGCAGGCGTGTCTCTCGCGTCAGGCTTCTGTGACATCTGCATATTAACGTTTTTTATTTAAAATGTTCAAATATTCCTTCAATCAGTTATTTATGGTTAAAACTGATCACATTTTGTTTTTGATTTAAAAGATGTTTAAAGGTCCCTAAATACTCGTATAAGTATTAAAAATATATCCTCAGAATTACGCTCTATGGTAATAGAATTGGTTATAAGCAGGAAAGTAATGATGCACTTAAATAATGTAGAAGTAAATAGTTATGTATTTAAATGAAGCATATGATATTTAATGATAATAACGAACATTTTAACGATCCACAACGGGTATATATGCGAAAGATATCGGATAATGTTATATTTAATTTACTTACGTTTTCCATCATAAAAGATAAATTATACATTATTTTACAAAATTATTAAATTACATCTAATATCTCCGATGAAACATCTTTTTTAAGTTACATAATTTTGCGAAACTGAGATTCGAGGCGTTATTTTTCGACAATTAATTTGACAGAGATATCTTAATACAGATATGAATGCTGGGATTAATTTATAGTACATTCGAATTCTAAACCCAAAGAAAAAGCTTATTTTTTACAACAGATAAAATATTGGAATTGGAAACCGTATGTATGTTTTGTTCAAATGTGATAAAAATTTATATAAAAGTCAACAAACCCATAGACCTAAGTACTATGTTTTCATTTAACGGATCGTAAGGAATGCTTGCGAAGGGTTATAACCTCAAAGTCCTATTTTTTATCAGCTAGTAATTCCATGCCCTCTACCAGATGGTTTATTTCTAGTTATGATATGGATGTAAAAAACAATTGATTTTTTTAAATTTAAGGAGCTTAAATTTCAGGTGGCATATTTAATTGTGGAAGTTGAAATCGAACCGAAGTTATTACGAATTTGCCAATTAGAGCTTATACTGAGTATTTCCTATGAATATTACTCAATCAGGTAAGATGAATTCCTGATGAGGGAATACTATAGAACATTATCACCTACGTACCTGAAGAAAAGTGCGAATGTGTCATGTTTATATGCATCATGATTTATCTCCATCATACTTTAGGTTAATAATGCTATCTGTTTGGGAATCTAATTGACATTTTATACTAATAAATAAGTTTCTTTTATAAAACGCAATCGCAAATGAATGAATGCCATTTTAGTAAGCAGTCCATAAGAGTCTAGCGAACACCCTTGGGATTCCTTCGAGTCCAGAGAAAATGGATATTTTTTGCACACTTAAAAGTTAAATATAATCGCTAAAAAGTTACCACGAAGCAGAGACTGTTCCCACTAGTTGGACTCTATACCCTCTACCCTCTATTCCTTCTTTAAATTTATCTTTAAAAAAGTATTGTATCTGTAAGATGGGAAACTGAAAACCGATAGCGGAAATAGTAATTTATTGGAATATGAAAATATTCTTATAAAATGGAAATAAGTCGTCAATTGACGAAAGTTAATATTAACTCACTTATATCTACGTTCTTTAAAACTATCCTATGTAAATTGAGGTTCAGGAGTTGTTAAAAAACAGGTGTGTTTAAGAAATCGAAAATTTAAGACGACGATCTTTATTCAGATGATATGCAAATATTAGTTGCATTGTATATTGATACCTTCTGGAGATTTTGAAGATATTTCTTTCTTTACGGCCATTTTTTAAGTTACACTTTTGTCTTTGCAGAAGAGGTTTTTAGAACAATAGGAAAATTTCTGACTGAATTCCTTAAATAGTGAAAGATGATTATCCGGATGAACCCTTTCTAATGCTGTTTAGCTAGTTTATACACAGTTTAGTGCTAAAGTTAATTACTCCGAAGATTCTCATATTAACTATTTTGCAATTAATTTGTAATTACGTTGCAATTTGGCCACCTGAACAGGTCGCAACGCTGGAGGGGAGTATGGTATAATAATTAATTTTGATAATAATTGCGTGGCATTTGCCCAAAGACGGGAAGGAAACCCCCAAAAGCCTCCCGTAGGCAACATATACAATTTAGACATTAAAAATCACATAGTACAATAAATTATCGGTTAAAAGTAAAATGTCTAAAAAACTTTGAAGTGGTATAACATACATGGTAGATTATCCTTATAGTCACATATATACTTATGTAGTAGTATGTAAGCGCATCCCGAAATTTTTATTAGCTTGGCAAGCAATTTCTGGTTTTCAGTTTCATTTCATTGCTAAGATACCTGGCTACTTGCCACAGCTAAAAATAGTATCTTAAGCTTTAACTGACACAAAACTAACAGTCAGTCTATTACAACATGATATAAAAATGAAAATTTCAGGGATAAATAGAGTAAATTAAGGTTATTTAAAAAGGGAACATGCTCATTTCATCCAATACAGAGTAGACAAAGTAGAAAGTTAAAATTATGCGAAAGGAAAGGCCATTCTTCTTTTGTCACGCCGTTTATTTTTCTTCTTTATAGTTCACTATATTTTGTTAGCCTCGAGTCATCCTTTACATGCCTTTCTCTTTCTTCCAAAGTGATATAAATGAGTGATGTGATATTAATTCTTAAGGTTTCATATTTCGTTTTTTTTCCGCTGAAGAGATGTATGAATGTTATTTAAACTAATGAACTCACCCTTCAAGCATGAAGGTACTGAATATTCAAAATATACCTGTTATTGTAAACATATAGTTCTACTAAACCAGAAGTTGAAGGATCCTTAAAAATGTAATATAATTGTGACCAGTAGGCGCTTCGATTGATATGGAATACATTTCGAAATATTCTCCTAATTAAAAATTTGAAGGAATACTTTGTTAATAATAAATATGTAATCAACGTTCACAAAAATTTATAATTTTCAATTCTTAGTCATAAAATTAGTAAGAAAAAATATTGTTATACTCCAACGATTAATTCGCTATTTCAATTCCAATCATATTCTTTAAGGATACCAAATTGAGCTAGACATCAACAATCGGGTTTGGTAAACGACTCCGTTCAGCATGACGGAACTCCTTGTAAAGTGAATTGTAATTCTACTATAACTGAATATGCACCCTATTCATATCCTAATTCTTTTATAAATACTAATCGTGATAGTATTTTGAGCTAAGGATATTAGCAGAATTCCGTAATATTATGTACTCGAATTCGTCGAAAAATATGTATACAGTTCTAACGAAATTTAAGTTAACTTCCATTCCTATCATCCATTTTCTTATCATAATTTTTCTTCGAAATCGAAAGCTCGAAAAATATCGAGCTAATATTAGTAATTTTTGTATTTACTGAACTAAGCCACTTTTTACAATAACAAATAAATTTTACAACTTCACTTATTATTCCACTGGATATCTTTATATATACCTTCTCAGACTCTAACTACACAAAACGCTTAAGACCATTCATAAACTTTTACGTTCCTATGAACAAAACTTGAATCTCTGGATGCTTAAACAAAATTTAGAAAAGAAACAATAATGCATCAGTCTCCATTCTAGAGTTAATTTAGGAGAAACTAAATCCGAGACAGCAATGACGGTGGTCTCGGTAATTATCTAAAAGAGAAAGAAATATTCAATATTTCTACGTGTAAATTTACGATTGAGTCGACCACGAAACAATTATAGCAGACATTACAAGAAGTAAGATAGATTATCATTTTTGTCGTCGAATGAATCTAATGCAATGTAAATCCATGCGAATTTGCGTATTTTAATGAACGAAGGAAAATACCTCGTAGTCTGAAAAATGTAAATTCGTATGTAATCTTAACGGAAACATATCATGTGCCTCGGTTCAAATTCGAGCCTACTCAGAGATGAAAATAGTTTTCCTAGGGTTTTATATCTCGTAGAAATATAATGCAGTTTGTCTCATAGCTCTATCTCAAAAAGGTTCTGAAATAGAGGGGGGACTGACAGACAGACTGACGGACATTACGCAAATTATATATAAGGATAATTTTAGTTAATCCTATTAGCTGATAACTTAACAATATGATTTACATACGAGGCTTCCGGATAGCCAAGAAGGTAGCGCATTTGCCTTTGGTGAAAGTGGTCCTGAGCTCGATTCCCGTTGGAGTCCCATATATCCGTAATGACCTCAGGTATCGAAGCACTTTTGAAAAATGCAATACATATAGATACACAATACGCACATATTCAAGATGAATACTTTAATCTGAACTTACCATTTGTGAATTCTATCAGTCTATTTTTATTGCTGTTGTTCTAGGAAATTGAATTATTACAACGTCCTCATGGTCGAATATTGATAAGATTAATATTTGTACTAGAAACTTTTTCAATATGAAGGGAGTAACATTTTTCAGTCGTTTGATAGTAAGTAGAGTTGAGTGAGAGTGCAGCTCACGAGGATGATGCCTGATTTCATGGCTTTGAGAGTCGATTCGATTTTGAATCAGGGACAAAATTCAAATCATTTTCTGTTTTAAGGAGATTGGCCGTATGATTTGGAAACTCATGTGAAGCCATGCCATAAGCAGGGACAGGAATGTTTGGAAGGCTGCGTACATATCGCTACTCTTACCTCTTTGCCATCATTGTAATCAGTTATATCCAAAGGAGTTAACACGGAAACTATATATTTTGTGATAATATACGGTACAAAATGCAAAAATATTTAACTGACTTTCCTATTTCCGATTGCAATGCGATATGAAAAGATTGGCAGATTCTCGGTATTCTGTTTGATTGCCTCGTAAAATATAATTTCAAGTAATCATGTACCAAATGACCAATGGAAAATGTTTATATTTGTCTTAAAACATGGCAATTCACTCACATCTTCAATCTCCGAGCTTGATACGAATTTAAACTGAATCATGCCCGCCGCTTCATCACATGTCGGGGAACGGATTAAGAATCGAATTTGAGGTCTTAAGCGATACTGACATTTGACAGATTAAGTGCCTTCACTTCTCCCTCTACATTAAACGAAAAACCACCGTTCTCATATTGCAGAAGTGTCCAGTGATGCATGCGATTATCTCTTGCTCAGAGTTGAAACATAGTAGCGAGTCTTCGCGGTCACCCTGAAATTGAGTAGATTGGTAGGAAGAGGCCTTCCGCCGTGTTGCCATTCTTTCTGGAAAATCATCCCGAGCAGTTGAAAGAGTGAGATGAAATGAGGGCATTAACATGCGATGGGTTTTCCAAGGGATAGGGACACGTTGACCGAGGCAGGATGGTTCACACTAAGAATTTCAGGCCCCTGTTTCGCCCACCTGGCCCCAACTACCCGCTTCACTCCCATTCTTTTTTCAACCTGTTTTTGGAAGGGATTATTTGCCCTCCAGGACATAATTACTATGCTCTTCATTCCGTATTATTACTCGATGAGCCCATAATGTGGCAACTATGTATCTCAGCCGTGGGTTACTGAAATTAGTGTTCATTGGAACGGTAATGCCATGGTTGGCGCAAAGGCTGCATTTTAATTCAATATAAGCCGTGTTATTTACTTTCGTTGAAAAACGTAGTTTTTGCGGTATATTTGGAACTTGAAACGGCATTCTTCTCTACAAAGCAATTTCCACTCGTTTTGTTTTCTCGTTTATTGCATTTTGGGTCTTGAGGTAAAATTAATACATTCCACAGTTAATTTTATCATATCTTAGTCAAAATTATAAAATTTGCATAAAGCTACAGAAAAATGTTTAGTTATAACCGTATTGAAATAAATAGCAATCGAAATCAAAATATCTTCCGCTGCGAGTGTCTCAAATCCTCATAGTTTTTCTGTAATCGACTTCAATGGATAAACTAATGGCGCATAATTTGGCTAAAGTGATTTCTCCTTGTGACATTCGTGTTGAATTATTTCAATCGACCTATGACAGGGTCTGGATTATAGTAGTGGAATGTTTATTGTTTATTTCCCCATTATTTAGTATCAAAAGCACATAATACATGTATCTTTCACATGGTCTTTCACATAATACATGTATCATCAACCGCAATCAAGTATATCAGATAAGGAAGTACATTTCGTTTGCTTTAGAATGATATTTTCTTGTAGTATTCTTACACTGCAGTTCTTTCGACAAAGCAAAATGAAGTTTGAGGAAAAGCTGTCTATTAGCGGAAAGGCATCCTGTGCATGGATTCGCATGCTATCTTTCCCTAATTCGAGTACCGGTTAATCGGATTACTCTGCTATCTCCATTTATGGTCGTCGAAAATTATTAAAAACGAAGTAATTGGGAACGCCTGTTTCCATCGTAGAAAATATTATTGATATTTATCATTAACAAGAGTGATTGCAACATTAAATTAACATGCTTTGCAAAAATTAGTCGTAAAAGCAATACTTATTATCAAGTTTTCAATAATTCCATTAATTACTCATTAAGTTCGGTTAATAAATTGGGCGATCCATAAGAACGAACGTTTCTCATATACAAAATAGGCTCTGGGATCCATTTTCTTGTAGGAATGAAATTTAATCGACAAAATCACCGAGTTCATTAAAAACGGAGCGTGAACCTTCCGTGGGTCCACATGTGTTTAGTCCCAAGTCCACGAACATACAAATTATTTTCAATTAATCATCTGCGCTGGGAGTGTCCACAATCGCTCCTTTACGCCATCGCTCCTTTCGAAGTGGTCGGTGCCTTCCGCTGCATATGCACGCTAGAGGCTGCAGATCAAACTTGTGCTCCCGTATAAGAGGTGGATTGGCCAGCTACGCAAAGGATCGGTTAGTGGTTGAGGAAAGAGGGAGAGGGAAGAGATATGAGGGTGGAGGAAGGCGCAAGTAGGGTTGTAAGAGGGGAAGGAATTAATCTTTGTGGCGCGAGCCTCCGAGGTGGAATGGTCAAGAAGGAAGGCGTTCGTGGAGGTTAAATGCCGCAGAGGAAAGGTGACGCTGACGGATTTCTCATTGTCAGCGTTTCCTCCCGAAGAAGAATACCAATAATTCTGATGCACTCGGAATTTGTAAAACAGAGTCCATCTACGGGCCACCGTTTTCGTTGAGAAATGAATGGTGCGTGACTGATTCGAGGAAGTGCGGATCGAAGGCTGTATCTTGCCCGCTCTTTGGGTATGCATTCAGGAAATGGTAACTCAAAACAGATATTTTGAGTCTGATAGTTCAAACCTAAAATCATCATTTAAATTATTTTTTTTCGGTTCATCCCTAATATTTATTCATAAATATGACTTTCCAGAGCGTTTGAATCGAATAAGAATTTCCGATTGAAAACCGATAACTAGGAAGACCATACGTTCCATTTTCTCCGGAAGTACAGCTCTTGATTCATGCCGTCCTTGTCCTCTAAAACTGCATTTTTTCCCTTCTTAAAGCCCGAAAGATTTCTCAATTTAAAAAAAGGACAATTTTATATTTTTAATGGGAGGTATTTATAATCCAAAGATAGGGCCTTGACTTGGTTGTAGGACACCAAGAGGGAAATAATATATCTTCGTGTGCGAGGGTGGCAAAACCTTGACACGTAAAGGATATATAATTGCTCCTGAAATAGATTTCAAATTTGAGCGAAATAAATCATTTTAAGCGATATCTTTGGCATGATACTACTTATCGAAATAAGAGGGTAAGAACCAAGGTAGAGGCATTAAAAAGCATGTAAATTTCTATATCTTATATACTAAATTAATACCAACAAAATGAAACGGAATGTTTCCGATAAAATCCGGGTTAAAGTTATTAAAAAATCTCTAGATGGTCGTATGAAGAAATTGTATCGCTTTGTTTCGCTGTTCCCGTTCCTTTATTTTTAATATCAATCTTAAAATGAGAGAAATTTGAGGGATACGATAAGTTGCTTCCAGCGGATGCTCAACCCTCGATGACAGAAACAAAATTAGAAAAAAAGTCGAATGGGAAACGGAAGATCGATAAAACAGTTAAAACATGGGTGAAAAGTTTCGAAGATATGCGTACAACCTAATTTACGGAATGAAGAAGAAGAGAGTATTTTATCTTGGACATGTAAATCAAGATTTAATCTAAAAGATCCTGAACTTACTTTGTCGCCAATTTACTGAATCGATATGAAAAAGGTTGAGGTAGNTCACTTCACTCAAGTTTTCCCTTCACTCAAGTTTTCCCTCCACTCATGTTTTCCCTCCACTCAAGTTTTCCCTCCACGCTGCGCAACTGCCCTCCAGTCCTTAACTCTGAATTTCATAGCCTGCTAGAACTATAAATATAAGAAATGGACATGATTAATCATCAAATCATAAGCATTTCGACAAGCTTGTTTCCCACTCTGTCGATGCCTCTTTATTAACTTGTGATTGAGCCTTATATCGATCATTCATACATTTATCTTAAAAACCTTAACTCTAACTTAACAAAATAAGGCGAGCTGTTGTGGAAATCCACAATGACCAAGGTAACTTTGAACGTTGCTGTTTCCACAAACCACCTATTTCGGGTGCTTATGAGAACCCTTCGTCAAAACTGGTATTGCTTGTTTAAAGAAATACATTTTAGGTGAGGGCATCATCGGATTTTTTTCCTCGATAAATTTTTATATTTAAGAAATCTTTTTTGTTCTCTCTTAGAAAATATTCTATGGTGAGGTAAAATATAACGTTAAAGTTTTAGTATTGCAATATGATTCAATTGAAAGCATCATTATGAATATAATTATAAATTTAAAAGAATAGTTTATAATAGATAGGAATGTGATTTTTTGATATCAAGCCTCTCTCGAAGGGGCGGCTGTAAATGTGAAATACTCCCATTTATTTAACCAAAACGCATAATACATAAATAGGAAACTTGAAAGTATCTATCTATCTATAAGTATCAGTAATGATAAAGTATGAAAGAAATAATTATGGAAACCGGAAAAAACGAAGGCAAAGCTAAATCATGCTAAAAACATAGGTAATAACCTAATAGACTCTCTTAATTCTTAACGAAACTGCAATAAATAATTCTTGAACAGCAGAACTCATTTTACTCAAGGAGTTCAATCGAAAGCGTTAGAACTCATCAGACTTTCTGGTCGTATTTGTAATTGCAACTTTATTTTAATAGCAAAGAGACGTTTCATGAAGTTATTTATGGGTTTTCAATCGTTTGAAAGGATTCACCGGCAAGGATTGCAGGAGAGAGTGATTTCATAGTTTGTTTTCCTGTTGTTGGCTTCTGGTTACAGTTAACTACACTAAATCTTTATAGAATCCAATAATACGGCCATAACTTGGTGGTAGTTTTCCATAATGAAAATAATAATAGGAAAACACTTGTACACTTTACCACAAGGTTGTTTATTACACGACCATGGTTTCGACCCGTTGGGTCATCTTCAGGTGAAGATGACCCAACTTCTTCAGGTTCAGATCTTCAGGTTGGGTCATCTTCACCTGAAGATGACGCAACGGGTCGAAACCATGGTCGTGTAATAAACAACCTTGTGGTAAAGTGTACAAGTGTTTTCCTATTATTTTTTTCTTTATTGAATAGTTGATATTGAAAGCCAAATCAAAGGCAAAGTATTTGATCATTTTCGATAAATGTAAGCAAGCGATCTTAACACAAACATGTTTCCGATTATACAGGCAAGAAAAGATAGAGTTGGTATAATGGTTATTGGGATTGAAAAATCTTTTTTCTTCCTTCATCTGAAAGTTGTGCTGTTGATTTTGTTTAGGGTGCGTCGACAACTAGGTCATATTGCACCATTTGTTAGTTCAGGTTGGGATCTCTCTTTGGCATTTCATTGGTGTTTACCAAATTGCGTTATCGGGTTAAAAATGTTAAAAGGCTACGACAGGATGAATGTGAGGTTTTTCCTGGGACGTGTTCACAGTTTTGTGAAGAGCCCACTTTGTCTAAGGAAACTCAGTACTTTGGACACTTTGTTGTGGTCGTCTTCCAGGACTGAGGTCATGTCTCCTCTGATTCCTAAAGAGCTGCGAATTGTTTGGTCCCTACAACATTCCAACAAAGTTTTCTTCTTCGTTACTGAAGGTGATTGCAAAAGAGTTTTGAAAAATAGGAGCTTAGAAATTATTCGACCTATCAAAGGTTTTTTAAGGAAAAAACTCCAAAGCTATCAAAATAAAAGGGGGGATTCATCCGATGCACATTTTAATGTGAAGAAGAATTTATTCAGTTACATTTTGAGCCTAGGGATCGAGCTCCGGAGGATACCTTACGCCAATGCCAGTTAATGGATTAGGGAATGTTTGGGAAGGGGCGCTAAAAGAACCAAAAAATAGTTTCACGGTTGTACACAGTGTCACTCCATGTTGTAGTCCATGTTTACTATTGTCCATGTCGTCTATGTTGAATGCTACTTGCACTATCAATGTTAGGATATTGGAACTTCACTAACTAGAAAAATAAATTTTTCGTTTCGACCATCTAGGACCACCAGAGACGGACCGCCATAATTTTGGGACACGTGGTTAGTCGGTAATGCGAACGCCATCTATTAATAATACCTGAAATGACCAGACACCTTACTTCTAAATTCGTAAAGCTACCGACATTCACAGCATTCTTTATTTCTTATAATTATTTATATCGGTGTTCTGTAAATATGAGCCCCCACCGGTATTTGAACCCGGGGATGCTTTCACCAAAGGATAACGCGTTACTCACTTCCGCTACCAGGCGGCCATCGCTAACTAAATATTAAATCAAAATAACATTTAATAGCAGTTAACTGAATCTGCAATATTAATATTTTGCTACGCTTGAAAAGGGCTGTTGAATGGAAAATACTTCTACTCGCTACTAAGTGCCCGCTCTTTGGTATTATCGAGAGTTTCAAATAAGCCTTCCTGACCCCTGTTGCAAGAGTAATATAACCAATAGTTTAATATAATACTTAAAATTATGAAGACTCTAATATGATGTTTATTAATTAAACAAATAAATCAATATTTATGGATATAAAAATACCAAATATCGACACCAAGTTAAAATAGCGAAAAAATTGGTTACAAATGTGACGCGCATTACACATGGGGGAGTCTCTTACTCTTACTTATATTTCTCGTAACTTCACAACCTTACAACGGTGTGATTAAATCCGAGTTCGCGTTGTTAAGTAATATTTCTAGAAGGAAGCGTTATATTTGAGATAATTTCTTCAAAGTTCCACTGAAAAAGCTCTTTGATGATTAAAGCCGTTATCTACAAATATATCTGAAGGCCTTTAGGAACAACCTCGAAATGTTATAGAGTAGAAATTTTTCGTTTTTAACCTTCCGCAAAAAAACTCTTCTCGTACTTCTGTTCCTAATTCACCAAGCAGTTTACCACGATCAATTAATTAGCATTTCTCTCCTCCGGGAGAGTCTTTTCTTTTCACTTCACTCAAGTTTTCCCTTCACTCAAGTTTTCCCTCCACTCATGTTTTCCCTCCACTCAAGTTTTCCCTCCACGCTGCGCAACTGCCCTCCGTTAGGCATTGACCTATTGTGTTCTGCTTTAATGTTTCTGCTCTTTTCTCTCCATTATGCCGCATTGAATATTACGCCAAGCAGTGTGGATGAGCGGGTTGTATGATGAGGGGCTGGGAGGGCGGGTGGAGAGGATAGTTTTATTATGTGGGGCCAAGGGAGATGAGGAGGATGGAAGTGCTGCGGAGACATCGAAATGATGATGGGAGATATACTGAGAAATGAGGTCGTTTCGGAGAGTATATGAGATTCAAAGGGATTGAAACGCCACACTGAATCTATTTCCGTCGCCTCGATGGCCGATCTATTATCTCCCGCGGATGGGATGAGGACGCCTAGGGATCTGGGGAGGTTGGTGGGTTGGGTCAACCACTTTGCAATTCAGACCTACGCTTTGCACCCTCACTTCCCTCCCGTTCTTTCGTTTCGCAGCCAAATTCCCCTAACGATCCCTGATCCCTTGCCGTGTTTTCTTCTGGGTTCCGCGCTGTATTTTTAACCCTTGCTTCCTATCCTCCTCACGTTTATATCCATCATCAATTGTCTCTTTCGTCCCGTGTGCCAATAATAAATGAATCCTTGCCATCACTCGCTTCCATTTATTTCTAGTATCAACGGAATTTCCATTTTTAGAGAGTGAATTCGCTATAAAATGTCAAATTCATACGTTTTCCCCTTCAAAGGGCATTGAAATGAGAATTTGAGACTATTCTTAGCTGTTGCGTTCCTAGTAACATGCCTAGTGAAGATCTTCAATACCGGGAAAGGCTAAATTCATTCCGAGTTGTGACGTACCTTTTTGGCGGGTAAACGAAAATCTCAAGGAACACGCCAAGGATATGCTTTCGCTATAAATTTTCATTGGAGATGTTATTACAAAATATTATGTTCATACGTACTTGTGAATGACCAAAAAATTTCTGGTCGTGAAATTGGAGGAACGAGAAATTAATTAACGAAATATATATTTATATATATTGGTAAATAACAGAATAAGAAAATATTATTTAATTTATAATGTTGGTATGGAATAAGACTGTAGTGGTCTGCACTTAATAAATAAGCGATAAAAAGCAAATTGTTTTCGTGTTTGGCAAACTACCTCATTCCTCATCTTGCCTGGTAAGCCTCATTGCACTTTCTTTACTCTTGGTAGCTAATGGTAGAGGTTTTAACTGGGTTTCGAGCTGAATACTTAACAGACACATCCTTGTCGTTATTTGGGCAATCAAAGTTCAAGTCTCGGCTACGTGAAAGTTTTCTCTTTCGGTGCTACTTCTAGAACAAGGAATAAATATATGTAAATATCTGAATGTTCCATGAAAATCTGTGACTTTATACATACGGACGACTCTCCATAAGCATAAAGATAGGGTATCAAAATTAAAAGATAATGACATTAGGAGGCAAATAAATAGTGAACGATTTTAACAGAGAGACTGAATAAGAAAAGTATAGAAAATATTCGAAGATAATATATATAATCTTTCTCTTGGTCTAGAAAGGCGAAGGTTTTTACGTAATAGAATTAGAAAAAATTTAAACGAGTTTTTTTACTTCACCATATAAGTTTGGCGGTTGTGTGAAAGCGGCTTGAGTGACTGCCTGATTTCATACGTGTCCCATCCTCGAAAGTTGCGAATCTGTGGATAATGAAGTGCTATGGTTCACATGTAAAACTCTCTATTGGTTAATACTTCCATTGTAGGCCTTACAAAATTCCTTATACTTTAAATTAACATTTCCTCCCTTAATCTGAGTTTCTGCATTAGCATTTCCAGCAGACCTTAATTTCAATAAATTAAACCGAACCAAGGCGCTGCATTTCGCGAGGGTATTCACCAAGAATATGTCTTGAGAACATTCTGTGGCCTGGTTGGAATCAGAAATTTCAAGGAGAGAAATTATCTGCAACTCATAATCTGGCGTAATTTGCGGAAAATAATTCGAATTTTTCGAATAACTTTGAATGTTACCTATCAGTGACGAATGTTTTTGAACTACCCGTTCAAATTTATTTCAAAACGATCGTAGGGACTAAAACGTACAAAAGCGTATTGACCCCAAGAAAATTTGTACGGTACATATAATACATTTCAAGTATCAGAGTACTTAATAATTGTATAAAAATACTCATGGATCTTATTTTGACTCTACAAAATTTATTAGTATACGAACACAGTTTTGAGTATTCACATTAGTACGGTCGAACACTAAAAATTCGTGCTGATAAAATAGTATTCTTATAATTATTACACAGTTATGAAGTTCTACATGATCTCATCGGAGAAGATTCAGTATGTATCTGATATTTTGCATAATTGACTGATGTAAATTACAAAACATGGGAAGTGAGCCTCAAAGTAATTGCATAATAAATTCAATGATTGAGAATCGGTAAACAACGTAAATACGTAAAGAGAGCATAATAACTTCCAGGAAAGTGATTAATTACGAAGAATCCTTCAGGTAAAGTTATATTTCTTGCTCAATTTATTTTCTACTATTAGTTTTGGGATGAATGTTGGGATAAGGGTAAGACCTAGGCTAGATATGAGATGATGGTAATGGTAAGCGGCCATTAAGAAGGAAACAGCAACAAACATATGGTTTGTTGCTGGCCAAATACCTATGACTAAACATCCTCCGGATTTTTAACCTATGATGATGATGATGATGATGATGGAATGAAAATGATTTTGTGTTAGTTATGAAGCATGTTTTACATGGTCGTATTCAAGTAATTGTTGTAAGTAGGATGAGAACTTAAACTGAGGCATAACCAACATGCAGTTCTGCACCGCTGTTAAACTTTTTCTGCAAATGTGACTCTTTAATAAGTAATTACCTCGAAAATTCCCAATCATGAGATAATTGCGAAGAATCACAACAAACCAACTCAAATATTCATGCCCGCTCCAGGACTCTAATACGGGACCTCATTAATATGAAGGTGGTACGGAAACCCCAGGGAGTTTATTTTTCTAATTTTTACCATTGTGAGATAGAAACCGATTATGCGTGTTCAGTGTCCCACCCAAACTTTTGGATAGGGATAGCATCACTCTTCTCAATAAATTACCGGGAGCTTTAAAAGTAATTGCATTCCAGAAAACAACATATTCCCCCGACATCCGAATTTTCCCACCTCTACTATAGCCAGCATCGATTTAAGACCGCCCTCAAACAGGTTTCCGCCTCCGCTGCCGGCTCGGTTTGATGATTTACCCTTTTCTGGAGCTTTGTCATTATTATTCATCACATGATATTTTCCGAAATTAATTTTGATTTTAGGATTAATTAATTAATTAATTAATAAGGATTGATCCTTAATTTAATTAAAAATATAAACTTATGAATGAGAAGTAGCTTACAGAAAATATCAAATTTCAATAGGACGAAACCAACTGGGAGAATGGAAACTCTCCCCGATTGTTTCACTTACTTTTTCATTTATTTCCGAGGTAATAAGCTCACAATACTTGCCTTACGCTTTTATAATTTGTACATATAACACGTGTGTAGTGTTTTAGAGGTTTAAAACACTCTAAGAGCCGTTTCGCTGGCGGTTCGCGCTTTACCCTCTGTGCGTTAGGTGATTTCTAGGTCGGTTAATCCGTTTCTTTTTCCTTGTTTCCTGATTCGGTCGTAGATTGTAATGCGTGAACCGCTGGCGAAACGGCTCTTGGGGTGTTTTTAACCTTTAATGTCGTCGTAGCCGAGTTACAATTTCTTTCCTTACATATGGTAGCAGTAGCATTTTTGAAAGTGCTTTGACAACTGAGGACATTTCGCACGTGGGTCCTCACAAAAAGTCGAACCCGGGAACACTTTCACCAAAGGCGAACGCGTTGCCCACCTGGTTATCGGAAGTCCCTTTCCTTATGTATTTACTGCTTTTGGATAACATGAATATCCTATTCTTTTATGAAAGTTACCTCTACAGGTGGGTGATTTTAAAGTGATATTTTAATTTGTTGGAAAGAAGTGCGTAATTCTTGCCAAAAACATCACTAAGCCTCTCCTCGAGTATACGCCCTGAGGCGACAGACTCTCTTACTTACCACCTGAAGCCGGCCCTGTCTATCGGGCTCTCTAAAGAGAGACAGAATCAACGACTAGTCACGCCTAAAATTCCGATAGCTTTTCTGGTGAGCGAGCGCCCCACCATAGGCACCTCAGATTGACCTCTAAGTCAGAGGCAACAGGTGGCGAGGTCACGGCAAGGGAGCGGCGGCGAGGGGAGTTTGGGCGGGGTGACAGAGAAGGGTGTCCACAAGCGAGCGATTCCTTGGAGACGCGATGAAAAATGCCTCTGGATACATTGACGGACGCCAATGGGACCGACTCGATGCTTCTGCGACTCGAGCCTTTCCTCCTGACAAAATGGAGCGTCACTCCGTGTACATACAGAGCGACGGTCGTGACCTATGTCGATTGCTTCTCCCTCGTTGCATTTCAAGAGTGGCATTAAGTCATCTGAGGTGATGGTGATAAACTTTGGCTTTCTGGTTTTACTTTAATAGGATGCTTTCATTTCGACACGACTCGGGAGCTTACAAAATCTCTCCAATGGTGATGTCATGAACGTGATCCATAGCTTTAATAATAATAGTAATGTGACTTTATTATAGAGAGATTGAGAATTTCAAGTCTCATTTTACATCTAACCTTTCAAGTTTGAAAGAGATAACTCGAAGAAAGCGCAAAGAGGAAAGCTACTTTGTGGGTTTAGAAGCCTAAGTTAGAACTTAGGGAAAACATATATAGGTTAAATTACATCTGAAAAGCAAACAAAATGGTACTCTTACATTATTTCATAACAAGACAAGTATTGTCATAAAAAATTAGAAAAGAATATGACATACAAAACTACGGTTCCAAAACAGTTTAGTAAAAGAGACGTTTAAAAGTAAATAAACTCAACTGAAGAGGCGGTAGCTTTGAGTATTCTGCAAGAAGGAGAAGTATTGTTTATTATGTAACCTAAAGAAAAGAAAAACATGAATCGATTTTTAGCTGAGAATGTGTCCTGTTTTAATAACATAGCTAATGCCCACAGAAAATAAATTTGCGACTGCTTTCTCCAAGCGTCTAATTGACGCTCGCGCGGGAAACGACTGAAAAATTTATTTTCTGTGAATATTAGAGAAGTTATTCAGGCGGGATATAGTTTCCAGGGGGAGAAGTGATTCTTTTGATGCTTATAATAATAATAATAATAAATCGTCTTTATTTACGGGCGAGATTGAGACTAATTAGTCTCTTCTTACATCTAACCCTATAGGAGCATGAAGCGCAAATGTTCGAGAATATTCGTCCAGCTAATTTTAGATACATTTGAGTTGGCATTTGAGTACATTTGATAGATGGCATTTGAGCATTTTATTGAATCGTGCATATTTTATGCTTGAAATTTTGGAGCGATACCAGTTAGATTTCATCTATTGTTTACAAGTTTAATGAAGAATTCAAGAAAGAGTATAAAGGTAATATTGACACAAGGACCGTTACATAATTCTTATGCCAGCATTGTATTATTTCAGTGAATGATATATCACTCATGATGCCATAGAGAATTCACAAAATGTAGTGATTATCCTAAAAATACTTTTTAAATTTTTTTCGTGATACCTTTCAGTAACTGCGTTGACTATAAAGGTAATCCTGATTTCCTGATACGTAACATTTTGAGTTACATGATGAGTGCAACATTCCTACCCTTTTGAGATTGATGGTGCAGTGAGTATGAACTAGATACAAATATTTCATTTGGCCAGTCAATTTCAGCATTCTGTAGCGAAAATGTGCGTTGATTTATCCTGAGAAAAAAATGGTAAGCTACAGAGATGGATTAGATGGTATAGGGTAGGGTATTACGAGGTTTGAAACTTAAGGCAATGGAATAAAGTTTATCTCGATCGAAATGATTTTTAGAGATTAAAATGGATAAAATAAAGAGCAGTATTTCACTAGTACAGCCTTACGACTTACAATCTGTAAGTCAAAAGGCTTTCTTACAGCGAGAGGTCGCCGAACTCAGCTCTGCCGTCTCTCATGCGAAGTTTTCAATCCACGCAAAAAATTACGCGTAATGGATTGCCTCAGAAAGGCTGAGAAGGAAAGATATAAATCTTCTTTTATTTTTTGAATCCGAACTGCAATTACTACTGATTAATTTTCCATTGAAATAGAGAATAATGCTGAAATAAAACTCATTTTGTGACGAATAATTAAGCTGCCAAATCTTAATTAAATTAAAAGGTCCAAAGGTCAATCAGTTAAATATCGTTCTTGCCTTCTCGGATCCGAGATAATTAAAACTTTTCTTCTGGAATCGGGTAACGGCATTTCCGGTTTGGTGAAGTGCATGCGAAGTAATATTTTTCGGTATTTGAAACTCTCAGTGAACTGAAAGAAGGGTGAAGGATGGAAAAGGATTATGATGCGGCATTAAAGGAAAGCGAGCAGTTGAAGACAAAATAAAGATGAGGGCTCAGAGAAGAGTGTGTTGATGTTGGGATTATTTAACTGCCCCGATGAATCAAAGTACTTCAGTTAAATAATAGAAAAATGATATGAGAATAAACCCGAAGGATTGTCTTTGAAATTCCTTTCGGGCAATTTCGCATTTTGTTAGTATTTTTTCCATAAAGTGAAATACTCATCGCATGTCACATGTGTTAATAGACTATGATAAAATAAAATTTTTTATTTTTCGGTTATTTATATTTAAATCGTTTCCATCGCTTTGATTGGTTGTTTAAATATGGCATGTTAGGATATTATTAACTGATTTGCTTTGGATTTTTCAGTATCCTCAACTACAATAATGAATGAAATTAAACATTGTCCCGGCAAATTCCCGGTTTTTACCCGATAGTCCCAATTTTTTTGTTCTCGATGTAATAAATGTCCTGGCTTTGCACCATCGGTCTCTGGAGACCCTACCTACGGTGAAAGAACAATTTCATTTGAGGTAAAAATAACATTGTTTTGAATATATGAACATAAAACACGATATCATAGTTTATTTATTTCCCAGTAAGTGATCGAAATACATGTGAAAAGAATGTGTAACTCGAAAGTAACTCGTAATTTTCTCCCAAATTCTTCATTTTGATCACTTTTATGCATATTTATTTTGAAACAGGCATATAAATTTTTACAATTACTATAAGTATAAAAAACTGAATTATTTTCATTTCTTCGACGTTAAAGGACCTTAATTACAAAAAATCTCTCGACAGAGTCCTTCTTTGCAAATTAATTTTTAAAATAAATTATGCGGGTATCAATAAGAAATCAATAAGAAATTGACTTGGTCAAGTATTTCCTCTGCAATACGGAACAGCGAGTTGTACTGGATGATATTATTTCGAGCAAAGCCAAAATTACCTCAGGGGTACCTCAAGACAGCGTAATTGGACCTCTATTATTCCTGATATATATGAATGCCCAGAGCGACGATATGAATAGCAATGTTACGACGACTAAAGAATATATGGAGAAATATCAAGCGAGGAATGTCGTATTTCTCTATCAAACGATTTAGCTCATATTCAAACCGGGGTGAAACATGGAAACTAGAGCTTAGTTAGAGGTTAGTTTCCGTAGTTAACGTCTTCAAAATGATGCAATTGCGTCCACATTACCCGTAAAAGTTCAGTGAAACTAATATAAATGTAGTCGATTCAGTTAAATACATCGGAATCACTCTTAAAAATGATTTAAACTGGAGCACTCGTATCCGAAAAATCTTTGGTAAAGCAACTAAAAAACTCGGTTTATGTAGCGCATTCTAGGTAGGTGCGATGAATTAGTTAGAGAGTGATGTTAGTTCACCTTAGTCAGGCCCCATCTGGAGTATGCGGCGGGTATATGGGATCCAGCGGATGAAACGCGTATCCGCGTGCAGCCCAAGGCAATATGATTTGTTAAAAAGTTCTACGATAAAAAAGCAAGTGTTACGAAAATGCTCTCTGAAGCAGGTTAAAAATCATCGAAAGGAACGAGATTAAGAAGCTATGCTACGATTGCTTGATAAAATTAGCGAAAGTACATTTTCGGAAGATGTAATTGGTATTATACGACCCTCCTGCTGTTTCTGCCTATCCGAAAATGGGTGTAAAATAAGAGAAATAGACGCGAGGACAAGTGGTTTCAAGGACTCATTTTATTCGCAAACGATACGCGATAACAATAAGTTAAAAAGTAGCTCGAACGCTCGGTGTTTACGCCCTCTCTAACAAGCTAAAAAGGATATTAATGTAGATGTATGTAATTATATTTTATTTCGTCGAGAATTCAAAATGGAAAATTAATAGACTAAATAGTTAATTTCCTAAAGAGAGTTATGAAAATTATTTATCAGTATTAAATGTCACAAAATCTTCAAAGAAAATTAATTTTGCATTTTATTATTGGAAATGTAAGCTGATATCCGGTGCCAGTTAACAGTGCTACAAGTTCAAAGTATTTATGTCTATACATGTAAGATATATCATCTGGTATGCTAGAAGGCTCCTTGGGGATTTGCTCATTCTATATTACCATTTCCAAATGTAAAATATGATATTTGAAAACCGAATTGAACCTTTAAAAAATTTTAAATTTATGACTTATGGGAACTAGCACAGATACTCTTGAAAATAGTATTCTGGAGCGTATTTCAAGATTTAAAATTAATTTTTGTATCCGAAGAACTTTAAAGTTAAAAACTTAATTTCGACAGAACTCCATTTTTCTTCTGCTACAAATATTTAATTTTGCAGCTTTGATCTTCATTTGATTTTGACCGCTTCTTTTCCCATCAAATAAAACAGAATAACTCCAGCAACTTCCAATCGGATTTTTCGTTGTTTTGCTTCTCAAACTTTTGCTCAAATGTCTGCTTATCCTGTATTTTAACGTTTAAAATTGCAACTATGAGGTTTAATTCGTCGGTATTAAAAAAATAATAGACGATGCTACTAATTCGTTCGTTTTATTTTATATGTTGTATTTTATGAGTTGAATTACGGTTGGGTTTGGTTTGGTTTATTTTGCCGTAGAACATCATCTAGGATAGAATAGAACTCCAGATTCTATTGATAGCAAGATTGAGACTAGGAATTCTATTCTTACAACTAACCCTTATCCACATTCAAGCAAACCCAATTCCAACTGATTAAGAAAATATGTTACCATAAAACTATTTATATAAGAATATTTTGAATTGTCAGAACGTATCATTAACATTCGTTCAATTTAAAAAAATGTTCATGTCATAAATTATTACTCATAATTTTCATAAATCTTTCCTGTGTTGTTGTAAATACTATTTAACTTCTGTTTCGTAAAGGAAAAGGACCTTTTTTATTTATTTGCTTCGTTTTCTTTATTAGTACAATTAAAGTTTTTCCTTATTTATTTCCTTATAAATATTAAATATTGTTAAAATCAGCTGTTATTATTTAACTTGTTACAAAAAAAATATCTTAAAATATGCTTAATACTATGGTACCCTTAATTTAACGGCTGAATAAATTATCTATTTTATCAGTGTAATTTCGCGCTACAAAATAATACAATATCATCTATTTGTAGCTAACTATAATTCTCATCCCAATTATTTTATGAATTACCTCGTTAAAATAGATGTTTATTAAGTAAAAGGGTACGTTCATTAAGTATTTCCCCAATCATTTCCTCTAATCCTTTCGGCCGAGATATTTTTCCTTTTCTCCTTCTAGGTCGAACCTCTACCAAAGGACACTCGCGAACGCCCACTCGCAGCTGTCCTTCGAACCCGGTTTTGCGTATCGATCCCTTTTACCCTTCCCATGTTCCCTTTAAGTCAGCTTCCGCCTCCGCTCGCCACAATCCACCCACACATACACAAATGAACAAAAAGTTGTGAGGTCGAAGGACTTCGCGTTCTAACACTGCACTTCTGTAAAAAGAAGTCGTCCGAGCCAAGCAATTTGGAGAACAAACAATCGGAGAATCTCTTGAGACGGCATCCTAATTTTTCTCGACGGTTGACATTTCTGACGCCTTCCGAGGAAATATCAGATGCGCTGTTTTTGTCACCCATTCGTTCCTTTCGAACGACATCTTTTATCTCAGAGGTCTTTGAAGTAGTTTCCCCGCAATTCAGTTTTTGCACGACGTAAAAATCAAGCGTATGAGATTTGTTTCGTTGATGGTACGTAGGCTTTATGGGGATAATACCAAACTACAGAAAAACGCGGAAGATCAAGACAGAATCGGGAATAAAATATTTGTCCCGAGAGAAATGTCACTTTTCTATAGAAGATATTATGTCTCACTTGTCATCTTATGGCTTACTTCTCTTCGGTTATTCTGCCGACGTAGAGGAGCTTTCCTGGTATAGCAGTTTATCTTTCCCTTTTCCGTGAGGAAATACTCATGACTTTATTTCCTTGTAACTCCTTCATCGAAAAGGTTTGCTTCGTGTGCTCCTCGTCCCTATTGTGCGCCCTCGAATAACTCTAGGTTTTATTTTAATTATTGTACGAACCCTACAGCTGATTATTACTACCACTAGGAATCACTGAATATTATTCACTGTTTAGAATTTTGTTGAGTAAGTTTCCAAGAAAGGTTTTCTTTCCAACACATAATCTTATTAGCCAAAAGGGAGAATCGAAAATAATGCAGAGCCTTATGTACATTCGTACCCAAAGGACCGCATATAGCTTCAGATGACTGGTCTAGATTGCATATTTAAGTAAACCGGCGTACAGGCTAGGAAAATTCAGCAATATCTTCTTTGGCGAAGTACAGAATACAAGGAAAGAAGGAATTATTTTACGATTCCCAAAGAAGGAGAAAGAATTTTTTGTTTTACAATTTCTTGTTTCTCATCATGAAAATCATAATGATGCTTATAGCGTTCTGTCAAAAGAAACAGTCGAAGAATGAGACTCCTTCAGCGGCCCGCCGAATATTGAGTTCAATCACCTCATGAACTGAAGAGTCTGATTATTCAATTTTATTACGATAAAATTAGGTGCAATAGGCGTACTATTTTAAATTAAAATAAATAAAACTCAGTCAGTTAGTTCAGTTAATTCTAATTTAGTTTGATTCACGTGAGTTGGAAATGCAATTAATGCACATTATTCGAGTCTCTTTCATGGCGTGGTTCTTGCATACAAAACTGCTGCATTTGCCACATGCTGAAGTGTATTTATTGTCTCCACCAGAGCAGAAGCTGCACCTATCTCTCTTCCTTTTTTCACCTCTAGTTTCTTCAGGCTCCTGTCTTAAGAAACTTTCTTGTCTGTCAACTCAATACTCCGAATAATGGTTTTCTGGTAATTTTTCACTCTGATGTCTGCAATACACCTGCCTCATCTGTCAATGTTTTCTTTTGACCAGTGCCATTCCTAAGGTTTCCAAAAATAATTTTCTGGACTTACGCAAACTTGTTTCGGAAAAATTATTATTTGCTTTGTATTATTATTTACTTTATTTGAACTGCACCGTTATAACAGCGATAAAAGTTACACAACGTAGAGTAAGGAGCCGGGTCCCCGAAGCCATTGTGCTATACAGTCCGGTGATTCCTATAATTTAAATTAAGGTAAACTTTTGTTGTAGATTCTTAATTCTAAATATGATTCCCTAGGAATACATGAAGTTTCAATTACTGCAAAAAAATTGAGAGAATTATTTTCGAAAATGTATTTCTTGGGTCTCCGGAGACCCGAGGTCCGTACTACGAGTGTTAACCATTGCATTTTTTTATGCTATTATCTCTAAAGATCACTTTCTCTCGAAATTTGATTTAGATAAGTTATCTTAATGAATAGCTTCATAAATTAACGAGAAAACGTTTCTCTAAGTACATCGAAATTCGTAAATATGTAATATTTGAGTATTTGAAATGCGTAATATATAATGGAACGAAATGCGTAATATTTGAGTATTTGAATATTCCATTTCAACTACTATGTGACGTCAGAATTGCTAGTTTAAAAAATAATTTTAAAGTATTCTTGCATCTTCAATGATCATGGAACATATAACGCATCTTATACTTTATCGGCCATTCAAAAACTTTAATCCTTTAATTATGTCAGAAAGTCTTTATTCCCCATGGCCCTCCCATGGTGGGCCTCCTAATATCTAGGCTGTCATCTTCCGTTGCGCTATCTTTGTTCTTTCCACCCACGGCAGTCCTTGCCTAGTCTGGCCGAGCTTTATTGGTTGCTCTATTACGTCCCACACAGTCATAAATCCCTAACCATTTTTCCCATCTCATTCCCATATTCCTACAAAAACGCCAACGTTAGTAGTTCTTCTCTTTAAAGCAACTATATATTTTATTACCTTAGGGAATACCCGTTACAGTTCACCTGAATAAGAAGGAAAGGATGAGTTAATTCCTCAGCGGGAACAAAATTTACTTAGGTTTCTATTGATTTGCAAGATAATTTATAATATATAAGTTGAACTTACGATTCATCATTTAAGAAAATATTGAAATAACATTTTCCATTAATCAAATATGGGTGAAGTAATTCATATTATTTATTACACCCCTCATTTTCCAGTTTATTGTGGTATTTTTTGCAAAAACCATCTTCAAAACTTTTTGAAAGATTACCACCTTAGTTATTCACATTTACTTTTGTTAGAATACAAATTCCTACATTCTATTCACATGTTTTTAAGTGTTTGAAATGGCCGCCATCTTAACTGTAGTTTCCAGAGGTGGCAGGAGCTCTCGATTACTTTCTGAAACTGGTCATGCACAGTCCAGTCTTGTATACCATTCTAGACTGCTCTAGATTTGTTTCCGTGGTCAGTATCACCAAACTGGTAATGAGGAGCGCTCTCTGCGACATTAGTTGCAATTACAAATCTTAGTTTTTAATTCTTCGCTTCCAGTACACTTCTGATATCTTCAGAGACGCAGGGATGAAATATTTATTAATGTTAGTAACTGCAGTCTTTGAAACAATGTCTGGTATTTCATTAATTCTGTACTCATATTCCATTTGATTTTACTATTCATGTGTCTTCGGGACCTTTTAAAGCTGATTAAAAACAGGTCGGAGTTAACTAGGAATATTAAAGTATTTTTAGAGATATTGGAATAGTCTTAACTTAAGTATAAGCCGATTGCTACTATGATATACGTTGATATGAAACTGGTTTTTATTCGGAAGTTGCTTTATCATCTCTTAGTACGTCTTTCTGCTGTGTTTGGCTTGACCATACAGAAATTATATTCCAAGATTTAATTCCCAGGAGAAAGAAAAAGATAACAGACATCGGTAAAACTTTTATCATTTAATACTCTTAACTCTTTATTTCTTCTTTTAAGGAATACTTTCCCAACTCAATAACCTATCGATTTTTTGATTTTACATCTACTTATGTAGCTTGCAAGCCGCCAATTGGCGAGTGGCAGGGGGTGCTTGTAAAATGACTTTACTTCTTTATTATTTACTTTCGCTTATCATCCCCGGCAAAAATTAAATCTTTAAACGGCTAGTTCTATCATCCATTTCCCTGATCTTCCTTGCAGTTTCAAAACAGCCTATTTAACATAGATGACGCATATTACCGGCAACATCTTCTGAGACCGTTTTATCTCTGAACGTATTAGAGAGATTGTTTACATCTATTACCTCCTGCGTCGTGAAGCATCTGAGGAACGCTTACTAATATGTCGTTGCAGTTCTTGAGAAAACTTATTGTCTTCCGCTGTACCCTTTCTTATTCAAACATAGAATAATGCAATAGAAGATTTCCATATGAATTCCAACATTTTTGGGCAAGGTCGCTAACACTACATGTATACTCAAGGAGAGACCTCACTAGCGTAATGTGACATTTCTCGTGGACTTTTTCTTTGCCCCTACCGATTACTTTCTTGTCTAAGCCGAATTTTTAAGAAGCTCTCTTTATAGTTAAAGTTTATAGCTATTCATTCATAATTATCTTATTGTTGTTATTTTTAGGCTAATTTTTAATTTTTAGCTTTCCATTAATTTTATATATATA